>SNQJ01S0119266.1:0-33286 GCA_010110895.2 Picea sitchensis
TGGTCTCTCTGTTGATTCTGCTCTGTTCTATTTGCGCCTTTAATTCTGCAAAATGTGCATGCGATAAGATTTGTTAGACAAAGTAATGCAGTAATTTTGTAAAATTATGCACAATTTTGCCCTTTAGATGCACCAAAAATCTTTTTTCTTATTTCTTGTGAATTATGCTACTCAATTCATAGTTTCGGGTGCATATCTAGATTCTTCTATCCAAGACCTTTCCAACGTCTGCTTTCTTGCCCAGTTCTGAGCATTGAGCAAAAAGTTATAGGCAATTGAATATTTCCAATTTACCCCTTTTGTGCACCTTTCACCCTAGTACAGATAATCTCAACCACCCACTTTTTCCACTTACATAGGCAAATCTGTTGGCAACCAAGGAAATTTTTATAGGAGACACAGATAATACCGATGACAGGGAATTCATAACAACTCTTAAATTTTCAAACTGATGCTCCAGTCAAAATCTAAGCAATATGGAAATGCCAACTTTGCTCCTTTGTACTTTCTCCTGGCTTAGCAATTTTACCCATGTTCATGCATCCCTACACCAACTCCTTTGGGGTTTTGACATAAGCTTAATTGGGTTACTTCAAGCCTACACTATGGGCAATTTGTCCAATTTTCACCTTCATTCGGCATCCAGGCTGCTAGTTACAACCTACGTAAGTTTTAATTGTTTTTCCCCTTTAGCACCGAATGCCACAAGAATCTTCTCTTCCATCTTGCACAATTTCAGGTGCCCAAATTCCAATTTTGGCTCCATAGATGTCTTCTATGGTCCATCCTATGGTTCATAATATTTCAATAGACTACACTCGGTGTCTAAAACTGACTTCTTAGTAGGGAGTTATGCCCTCTGGAAGTGAATTGGTAATCAAATTATACCTTGCATTGTTTAGCCCGAATCCTCCTCATACAAGATCTATTTTGTTCCCATGATAGCTCATTGAAAAAGTCGCCACCGAGCTCTTTATTTAAGTTGCAGAGACATGGTGTACCAAGGGTACACTCTGTTTTCGTAAAATTTGATTTCCTAAAGATGTTGTTTAGGCCATAAAAAATGCCCTGCAAGATTATGACCAGCACTATATTTTCTCGAGGAATTTGACTGTTTTTATTTGTATGGTTGTTGATGTATTTTAACCACTTGGCACATTGAGGTGATGCCATGTCACCCCTCGGCCACCCTGGCTGTGAATGTTCTTGACTTGGCTAGTCTAGGAATTGTTGCTAATATGTGTGTAGGATCAAAGGTTTACAACATATAAATGATCATACAAATAATAAATGCTACAAAGGACCTGCAGTTTGTATTATGATATCTCTGGATTACAAGCAAAAATGGGTCAATGCTACCGAACATCGGCTAATACTCAATTAGATCAACATACAAAGGATCTTAGCCAATAAAATAGTTAAATCACATCGAATAACAACACTCGCAAGACCAAAAGACACAAAAGGATCTTAGCCTATCACAAATAGCAAATCATAATCGAATAACAACACTCGCTAGATCAAAAAGACAAAAGGATTCAGTCAATACAAATAAGCAACTAAAAAAGATAATAATTCCTAATAAGGGAGCATCAAGAATGATGGAAGACCGATGATCTTCCTGACTGTGGTGTAAGGTCTTTTCAACACCTAGTCAGCCAACTGGTGTTTTTCTCCTGGAATACACTGAACTGTTTCTCCTGAGATGTGCCTCTTCCCTCAATGACAAGTCATAACTGGTGATAATCATGAATTAGGTCGCTGACCCTTCCTTATAGTTTTCCAAAACCCTAAATCATGTCACAAACCCTAAATCATCATAAACCCTAATTCATCGTTGAATCATTTTAGCTCATAATGACTTAAAGCTTGTTAACTCTTTGTTAGCTCAATGTCACTTTCCTATAACACCTATGACTGGGTGACCTCTAGTAAAGCACTATTAACTCTTGTTAGCTCAATGTCACTGGTCATAACATCTGCGGACTGGTGACTCTAGTAAAGCTTAATCCTTGTTACTCAATGTCACTTTTCAATATAACACTGTGGACTCCGGAGGAGGACCTTCTAGTAACCCTCATAATTCTCTTTGGCCCCTCGCTATAGTCTAACTGGGTGGTTTAGACCATTAAGCTTCCTCTCTAGAGCTCCTATTTGAAAGGTACATTACATTCCTCCCTTCCTCAAATTGCTTGTCCTCAAGCAATACTACCTGTGGTGTCGCAACACCTCGCCGCTTCTCCCAAGTAGCCCCTCTAATGGAAGCCCTCTCCATCTCGATCAAACACTCTCCGATGACCTTGCTCCTCAGTTTCAACTCCTGGAACTCCAAAACCTACTCCGAAACCAACTCTAACTGTACCTCCTCATCCAACGAGGGAAGATCCTATGATGTGCTAACGAATTGTCCCACTACCTTTTCGAGGCAAGACACGTGGAACACGCTATGAATCTTGCTCCTTTGGAAGCTCTAGCTCAGAGTAACCCCTCGCTTACTCCTACGCGATGATCCATAGGGACCATAAACTAGGTTTGAGCTTTTCGTCTAATTTCTTCAGAGATGACTGCTCAGAGGGTTGGAGTCTCAAGAAAACCAAATCTCCAACCTCAAAGCCGCACTCTATCCTGTGCCCGGGTCTCACTATCTTCGGTCGGTTTTGTCAACAGAAGTTCCCTTCTTTCAACAATTTGAGAATCTCCGACTCTATGATCCGCCAATCCTTGGCCTTGGGAGCTCTACTCTCCCTCAAGACCAAGTCGACCAAAGTGGAAGCATCATATCCAGATAATGCCTCGAAGTGGGTGTCATACCAATGGATACGTGAAGGTGGTGTTGTAGCAATGTTCCCTTAAATGTAACCACTTTACCTTAATGCTCGTTGTCCTCCTACATAGTTCTCAAATACCTCTTCAACCCACTTGTTGACAATCTCGGACCGCCCATCTGTCTGAGGGTGATACCGGGTGCTAGGGTGTCAACTCTGTCCCCACCAACCAAACAACTCTCTCCAGAATGTCCTTATGAATCGACTGTCCTTGTCACCGACGATGTTCTTCGGCAACCCATGAAGTCTCAAGACCTCCTTGAAGAAAGCTCCCATACCCGAATCAGGTAGGTTTATCATTTGCATGGTGTAGAAGTGAGCAAACTTGGTCTATCTGCCGACCACTACATAGATGCAGTTCTTACCCTGGACCTTGGTAGACCGATGATGAAGTCCATAGATATACCCTTACTGCCTCGGAATGGTGGGGAGTGGTCAAGTAGCCCCTCGCCGGAAGAGCATGCTCCGACTTGTTCTACTCACAAGTCATACACTCCACCGACGGCCTCATAACGTCTTGTTTGAGGTCCTTTCATGAGAACCTCTCTCGGATTTTTTTGTAGGTTTTGAAAAACCCCCGATGGTCGCTAGAGGTGAATCATGAACTACCGTGAGGGATTCTTCTTGAGCCCTGAATCTGCACCAAGTAGACTCTATCCTTGTAAAATATGACATCACAATGACCCTATACTGGTCATCCTCAGATTCCCATCCATCAACTCACAAGTTAACTTGTTCTTGGAATATTCCACTAACAAGTGGGATTTTCAATCTATCGAAATCTCCATCAAAGAACATGCCATGGGTCTCCTCGAGTAGTGTATCGGCCCACAATGTTCTTCCTTGACATACTCTATGTCAAAGTCGGTCGCCCGTGAATTTTCTGCCACCCATTTCTCATATGCTCACCGAGGGTCCTTCTCAAATAAGAAATATTTAAATCAGCAGATCGGTCTTGACTAAGGAATGTCGCCCCACCAAATATTGTCCAACTTGGTCAAGGTGCATGCATGATTGCCAACATTTCTTGTTATAAATGGAGTACAACCTCTCGTGTTGACTAAGCTTTACCAATATACGGGGTGTCCTCCTCAGATCAAAATCGCGACCATCCTTCACTGGATGATTCACACTCTAGTACAAATGGCAGTGAAGTCCGTAGTGCCAACATCGGACAAGTGCTCATGACTTCCTTCATGTGAGATCAAAGGCTTCCTCAGGATTTCTTGGCCCATATGAAGGCCCCATGCTTGGTAAGATCCGGCAGCAGTGCTCCAAGCTGAGAAACCTGACGAATCACCAGACAGTCAGTGACGCACCAAGAAGCCCTCAATTGCCACGTTTAAGGCCGGGCCAATCTAGGAATGGCCTTTGGATTTTCTTCGGTGCACTGTATCCCCTGCACCGGATGATGTGGCTCTGGCAAAGTAGCTTTGGTTACACCGAATCATTACACTTGGACTCTTTTGGCATATAATGACTGTGTTTCCATGATGCTCAATACCTCAACCAAGTGCCTCATATGCTCCTTCCATGATTCAGTTATAGATCAAGATGTCGCTCAAGAAAACCAAGTCTCCATTTCCTTAATCCCATCCTCAATATATGGTTCATGCAAGACTGAATGTAGTGGGTGCATTGCTAGCCCAAATGGCATGTAAATCTGGGAACTCAAAGTGTCCAAATGACATCGAAATGCCATCTCCTCTATGTCCTGCTCTGGATACGACCATCCTGATATCCATACGTGATCAATTTTTGAGAAGAAACTACCCCATGCCATTCATCCATCAACCTGCCAATGCGGGATAGGGTACCGATTTTGATGGTTTTCTTGTTCGCTCCTCGTAATCAATGCACATCCTCACATGGTGCCATCCTTCGACCAAGACAATCAAGAAGGCAAATGGGTCGGGCCGCCGGTCTGATGTTTCCCATCGCTAGCAATTCATTGATTCCTTTCTCTATCTCATCCTTGAACTCCTAGGATGACGACATAGGTGATCATAGGTTTGGCCCCTCCTCTAACTCAATGGTGTGCTCAAACCCTTGTCAGGTGGTCTCTGTGATTATTTCAAAGACCTGCCGATGTCGCCCCAATAAATTCTTGATATCTGTATGTTATTGTTCTCGACCTTCTAAATCCTTTTGAGTAGTGATCAAGCATTCTGCGGCATATGCTACCTCCCATGTCTAAATATCCTCTCCATCCTCTTTGGGCCGAACTGTCTCCGGTGCTCCTGTTGACATACCTTTTAGAACAACCTTCTTCCCATCCTCATCTCTAAATCCCATTTCCAAGTTTGGTAGTTGGTAGTGATTTTTCCTGTAATTTATCCACTGAACTCCTAACACCACATCTGTGTTCCGATAGGTCAACCACATAAAATGTGTTCCTCACTGTAGTTGCTCTAACTTGATCTTCTAAGTTTGGAATTGCCTAGACACTTCATCAGGTGGGCCATCTCAAGCTACTGCAACATCAAAACCCCCAAACTCCTCTGCTTTGAAGTGCCCGCCTCGATACTAGTGAAGTTGCCGATGAAGTTGTGGTGGCCCCACCATCAACTAAAAAATGTCATGTGTTGCCCCTGTACAAAGCCCTTGAGCATGAGAGTGTTGTACCTAGGTACTCCTGAAAGGGTCGCTATGACTCCTCCCTTTGCCGGTTTCCTCCTTAGCTCGCTTTGGCAGCGTGAGATCATTAGAGGATGTAGCTCCTCGGCCTAAGCCTGGCTCACGGGAAGTCGCCTCACAGGCCGACTCTCCTCCTCAACCAGTGATCCATTGTCTTTCTCCTCCTCCTCACCGTCCACACCGCCCGGCCGCTACCCTCAATATAATGAATCTCTCCCTCGCCCATGCACCTCTGGCCCGGGACCCAAGGATTGCAATGGCAAAGCTTTCTCCTCATAAGCTCTTCTTAGTCTCCCCATCCAACTTCTCCTTTCCCTTCCATTCTCTCTGGATGGCTTCCTGTCTTGATCCCTCGGGGCACAAATGGTTTGGAGAAAGTTTTAGTCTTTGGCACCGAAGTTGCCGCATTCGAGGCTAAGGATGCATCCCGCAGCGGAGGTCTATAGGATTTCACCCATCCTCTTAAAGGCTCTGCGAGTCCTTCTATGAATAAAATGATCAACCTGGGATCATATATATCTCAGCATCGCCACGGCTACTCAATAAACTCTAATGAACGCTGTTCCAGTTTGTCTCAATCGGGCTAGATCCCCGGCGGTTCCTCAGATCCTTCCTGCCAGTCCCATCCATGAGCTTATCTTTAAACTCCCTATAGGAGGTTATGGACTGGTGACTCCAATGTCACTACCCATGATACTTACCCACTGTAGCCTCACCCTCCAAGTGTAAGGTCATAAAACCGATGGCCTCTGTCTCAATCATTTGTTTGAGCTTGTAATACATGCGGTTCAGCTCTCGCACTCAAGCTCAAGCAGGTATTTGGACCCATCCGCCGGTAGCGTAAGGGTGGAGTTTACCAACTTTTCAATGAAGTCAATGTTATGTCTCAAGGTCAGCCGCCGCCCTTCCGTGGGTTTCTAGGATCTGCCTCAGTCTGAAATTCAATACTCGACTAGGGTCATGTCCTCGCCAAAGTCACGGGCCTAAGGCCGCATACTTCTCCGCATACTCACATGTCCTCCTCGTGATGTGTGGTCGGTCTCGGTGGCATTCCAGACTGTGGTTGCTACCGGGTTGTCTTCAAACTGGAAACAATCTGACGGTGAACTTACCGCTGAGGTAGTACGTTAGTGGGTGGATCAGTCTACTGCCGCTTCGAAGTTCCCATGCGCCGTGATGTGGGCCTTGAGTTCGTAATATCTACTCATAGCCTATCCGCTACCTCGAAAGAAGATTGAGACATGGTCCGGGTCAAGGGGTCAGCATGTCACTCATAATCTTCATGAAGGCTAATGCCCCATCCTAGCCCTACCACCTTCCTCCGTCAGCCATACTTGTCAATCAGCTCTTCCGGGCTTCAAGGCCACCACCGCCGTCAGCCTGGCTCTCTGCGCCTCTTCCTCTTCCTCCGAACCGGGAGGGAGAGGAGGAAAGTTAGGTCTGTCCCAACTTCCCCATGACGTAGGACATATTCGCCACCTTCGTATTTCACGGTAATTATCCGGGTTCTTCGCTGTTCATGGTTCTGAATGTTGTGTCAGACTAAAGTCGGCTACCACTGTAATGTTCCCCTTTACTTGCTATTCTAGGAAACCGCTAATATGTGTAGATCAATGGTTACAAATATTAATAAAATGATCATACAAATAACAAAATGACAGTTAACGTAAAGTTTGTATTATGACTTCAGATTAAGGCAAAAATGACCGTAATGCTACTGAATAATCGCATAATACTGAATTAGATCAACATACAAAGGATCTTGTCCGCACAGCAAATAAGCAAATCACATCAATAACAACACTGGGCTAGATTAAAAGATAAAAGGATCTTAGCCATAATACAAATAAGCAACTCGCGACCGAATAACAACACTCAAGCATCAAAAGACAAAAAGATCTTAGCCGAATACAAATAAGCAAATTCAAAGATAATGGCCCTAATATGGGAGCACTAAGAATGATGGAAGACCGGATGATCTTCCCAGTGACTAGAGTGCATCTTTCAACACCGAAATCAACCAAATCGTGTCTTCCTCCTGGAATACACTTCAACCGCCCCTCTCCCCGGAGATGTGCCTCTTTCTCTCAACAAGTCATAATCTGTATAATCATGACTAGGGTCAATCTCTTCTTTTATAGTTTTCCAAAACCCTAAATCATCACAAAACCCTAATTCACTGCTAATTTCATTTTTAGCTCATAATGACTTAAAAGCTGCTTGTTAACTCTTGTTAGCTAGTCGTCACTTTCTTCCTAATATGTCAATTCCTGCGGACTGGGGTGACTTCTAGTAAAGTGTTGTTAACTCTGTTAGCTCAATGTCTTCCAATATAACATCTCAGACTGGGTGACCTCAGTAAAGCTAACTTCATAGCTCAATGCCACTTTCCCAACAGAACACCTGTGACTGGAGGACTTCAGCAACCTCACATAATTCTTCTTCTTGGTCTCGCTATAGTCTAACTGGGTGGTTAGACCATTAAGCCTCTTCTCGGGAGTATTCGGCTTGGAAAGGGACATTACACTGGCCCTGCCCTGTCGGCCTCGATCTCCTTCCTCCTCTCTTTCCTCTTTTTCCTTTACCTTTACCTTTATTTCTTTTATTTTCAATATATTTTGGGCCCCACTGAGTCTGGATGCCCACTGCACCTTCTCCACACGATGGGGACAGGGTCCCACCTCTTTTCCTGGCCAGTTCCATGTGGTACCTTCATTGATTTTGTGGATGGCTAGTTCCATTCCAAGCACCCTTTTCCTTGGGTGTGCCTAACTTGCCCATCCCTTCGATTGAACGACCAAGATCTAAGGAAGATCAACGGTCCATAAAGATTTCGGGGGTTAAAGTTGCAAGGGTTTTATCATCATACTTACCTCCGATACCACCACACCACCGAGCTGACACATGGCAACTCCAAAACCATTTTGGAGGATTCTAGTATTTTGCAAAACCACTCACAAAAGCTTTGAAACCACTATGTTGCAGAGGTGACACATGGTAGCTCCTCATGCATTTCGGAGGATTTTGGTATTTTCACAAAACCTCTTTTTACACCATCGATACCACTTATGATACTGGGCCGCCACTCCACCAGTCACCCCACCTCTATGGCATGTCCCCGTGCCACCAATCACCATGAACTTGCCACTGTGGCAGTCCACACCATCACTGCCACATCACCTGCCATGTGGCCAACACATCATGATGATGTCACCATACGGAAAATCCCCAATTTTCCATTTTTCTAAATTTCCCAATTTTTAAAAAATGCATAATTGAAATTTCTTTCTTGGCCGCCATGGAAATTTTGAAATTAAGCTTCTCAGGGTCAATTCGAATTTTGCAAACGGCCAATTACCTTTATGCTCGATTGTTTGACGTTTCTGAGCAGGATTTCCTTTTGAATTCATTCAGAAATTGGGGATTTTTGCCCAATTTTGCCATGGCTACCCAACAATTCGTAAATTCAGCCAATTCCATGCTTGAATTTACCCATCCAAAGGTTATAAATTTAGGGATTTTAACCCCTGAATACAAATATCCCAAAATTGCAGGCAAATTCCCAAACTTTTCCTTGGAATTTTTTAACAAACAGATTATAGACATTCTCTGAACTTTAAATATGCAATTTTTCACTTTAGCGTGCTGCGTTTGGCCCATGCAAGATCAATGTTGAACCCGTGGATCTGATACCACAATGTAACCTCCCCAACCACCAAGCTGAGTCACACCACACATTTTTTTCTCTGATACCATATAATAATTACCTTGCTCTGCATATGCAATGATTATGCAGTTCTAATAGCATAAAAGGCATGCATAAATATATACAAATATACTACAATAGAATTAACATGAATAGCCACACATAAATCATTATAAATATAAACACATAAAAGACACTTATCTTTTAATTAAAAATCACTGACTGGCTGTAGATCTCAGACGTTCCTCTTAGTCGTAGACTTTGCTGTTCATGCACTCCACCAGGGCAAAGGCTACTTAAGCCAAACTGAGGTCTAACATTCAACTCAATAAAGGACATGCCCAGGTGCCAACTCCAGCAACAGTTCCCAATTCACATACTCTCATTCTCCACAACCTGTCCCACCCCAGGAAGTGTACTTCTTCTCTGCTAAAAAATCCTCCGGTTGTCCCACTTCCCTTCTAGGGCTTCAACAACAAGCCGTCCAGGAAGTCTCAGAGCTCAATAGCACTTGGAACACAAGGTTTCTTTCAGAGAGTTTTGACACCCACTAGGTCAGCACACAGGGAAACCTATTCCCAGCAATTGTCTCACCCAGAGAGATTGCTCCACAGGCCTGACAACCTGCTTATTCAATCCAAACCACCAAGGATTTATAGGGTAACCAGCTTCATAGCTCTCCCTCTCCAGCAAAGGTACGGATGATGGATGGACTGATTGAGTGAATGATTGAAAAGAAATCCCCCTTACACTAGATTCCCCACATTATATATGCATGTGCCCTTTTTGACACTTGGCACTCAAAGAGCTACTTTATCCCCCACTTGTAATTCGTTCCCCTCCCATAGAAACTTAGGATAAAAATCATTTCATAAGACTTAGGACTTAGGAATAATATTATTTTATTCCTTGGCTTAAGCCCCCCTTGACTTAGCCCTTTTCTTCTCTAGTCCTAGCCCCCCTTCCCCTCTTGTGGAATCCTAGCCCCCCATACTCTTTTGTCTCACTTGCTCTGCAGCAGTGATGTATTTTATTAATATATCCGAGTGTGATTACATATTACAAAGCTAGGCTCATCAGCCTTACATCACTTAGGAACTCTGGCCTCAAAACATATATATACAAAGGCACTCGACCCAACATTCTGGCTCACCAGCCTATAAAACGTATGTACATTTACAACTTGGGGTTTAGCCTGGGGTATTACATTACCATCTTTTCATTCAGTCCTTTAGATGCACTGATTTCATAAATGATGGCCCTTAAACTGTTACAAACTTAAATGTTATGCTTACCCATAACATCAGAATTTTTTTTCTTTTGCTTATTGATATGATCTGTCAAATTGGTTTTGNCTAGGCTCATCAGCCTTACATCACTTAGGAACTCTGGCCTCAAAACATATATATACAAAGGCACTCGACCCAACATTCTAGCTCACCAGCCTATAAAACGTATGTACATTTACAACTTGGGGTTTAGCCTGGGGTATTACATTGCCATCTTTTCATTCAGTCCTTTAGATGCACTGATTTCATAAATGATGGCCCTTAAACTGTTACAAACTTAAATGTTATGCTTACCCATAACATCAGAATTTTTTTTCTTTTGCTTATTGATATGATCTGTCAAATTGGTTTTGCCAAGATTCTCTATTGATATTTTGGTAAATGAGGATGCAACTTCATCCATCATTTCTGACTATGTTATTTTGTACCATGTTTTTGAATAAGAATGTGGAAATAAAAGAATCGAATCCAGAATCCCTACTGTTTTCTACTGAAAATGTGGAGCATACTTGTTCAAAATCAGTGAGAAGACCTACAAGTAGCAATAAAAAACGAAGTGTGGCCAAGGTTTTGAAACTCTCAGGAGAATGGAAGGCAGATGATCAATGTGGTACCTTGCAAGCTGGAGGTAGTCAGCTGACCAGAAAATCTTGTAAGAGAAAGCAGGGAACTAAGGATCTGTCCAATAATGATTCAGCCTGCAAAAGGAAAATCCCAAGTGAAAAAAATGTGGAAGTGACTGAGGCTCAAGATGATCAATGTGGTACCTTGCAAGCTGGAAGTAGTCAGTTGACCAGAAATTCTTGTAAGAGAAAGCAGGGAACTAAGGATCTGTCCAATAATGATTCAGCCTGCAAAAGGAAAATCCCAAGTGAAAAAAATGTGGAAGTGACTGAGGCTCAAGATGATCGATGTGGTACCTTGCAAGCTGGAAGTAGTCAGTTGACCAGAAAATCTTGTAAGAGAAAGCAGGGAACTAAGGATCTGTCCAATAATGATTCAGCTTGCAAAAGGAAAATCCCAAGTGAAAAAGATGTGGAAGTGACCGAGGCTCAAGCTGAAGAAAACCTTCCTAAGTCTGATGCTATGGGCGTGAAAAGAAACCTGGATATTGATCATGGTTCCCCTGCTAAATCTGAGACCGTTACAATCTCTATTCCTTATCTGGAATATATTGACCAAAACATTTGTTCTCCATGTAATACCGCTGGAATACGGGGAAAAGCAACTCTAAAACAGATACAGCTCCTGGCTTATCATTCTGTACTTGAGGCACTCTATCTTCAAAAAACTCTTGATTGGAAACATCAAATTCTTCTCACAGATCTTCGGGATGTGCTCCACATTAGTAGTGAGGAGCATGCAAAGGAGCTGAGATGCATAACCTCTAGTCAATAGAGCTGAGATGCATAACCTCTAGTCAATAGAGCTGAGAATTGCCTGGTAATATTTTTAATTTTTTGATGAACAGCTTTTGCAAATTGGCTGAGAATTGCCTGGTAATATTTTTGAATTTTTTGATGAACAGCTTTTGTAAATTGGCTGAGAATTGCCTGGTAATATTTTTAAATTTTATGATGAACAGCTTTTGCAAATTGTCTATGTACTAAAATTGCAGAAGCTGACTACTGACCAGTGAATTTTTGTCCAGAAGATGGAATGAAGGGACTAATATATGTTTAAACTTTATGGAATAGGACAGTATTATATTGAATAATTGAATGGCTCAATTATAGTGGCACTTTATAGATGCTATGTACAATTTCTAGTGTGTTATGTTTTTGCTGCTCTAAAGGTCACTTTCTAAGCTGGAGATCTAAGACAGAATGACGATAGTCATTACTAACTATATAAATCAATTGTATGCGATTATGCTCCTACATGACTCATTACTTTACTTCCGTGAAGCAGTGATGATCTGTGATAGCTTATAAATATTTAGTTGTCACTTTTTTTCCTTATTTTGCGCAACACTTTCTTCTATTACCTCGCCCATATTTCTTGAGATCTGGTCTTTTACTCCATCTTAGATTTATGAAATAGATATATCTTGTTTAAGAAAATCATAAATGTATAAATATGAAGTCCTTGGTGGAAACCATCTGGTGAATATGAATTACAGATCTCGAGTTTTCTAAAAATGGACCCATCCTTTAAGAAAATCATAAATGTATCGATATGAAGTCCTTGGTGGAAACCATCTGGTGAATATGAATTACAGATCGAGTTTGCTAAAAATTGATCCATCCACATGTGACCCATAAGGAAGCGTCAGACTCCACCCAAAAGCAGCTTAAAATATATAACGCTTGTAGAATGAGGTTGCAGTCATTTATGTTTAGTTCCATGGTCTCAGATTCATATTTTCAGCATGTTTTTATTTACTCTTCTATGGTTATAGACTTATGCTTTGAGTAATGCCTGGGTTAAATTCGGAGCTTTATTTTCACTGTATCAATGTCACATCGTTTCTATTTATATCTAAATTCTATATGCCTATGCCCATCTTTGCTGTTTGTATTCAATATTTTTGGGCTTATGGTCCCATCTCTTTTGTTATAAAGGCCATCAAACTCATATTTATGCCATCTAGGCTACTTTGTAGTGCATGTTTCATTAGAATCAAGATATTCCATGTAAATTTCTTTGGTTCATATTGAAATACAGATTTATAGGTTGGGGATAGTTTAAGATTATCGATAACTACTTCCAGAGGCTTGACTGGTTGGTCAAGTGGGGGGTGATGTTTCCCCCACCAGGGCTCAATTCCCCTGAAGAGTGTGGTACGTTTTGTACTGTGAAACAGCGGGGCTGTCATGGCCGTTTAGTCTGGTTGGGCATGACATTTTCTATAGAGTGTGACACAGTATCCTCCCTCTTGGCAGGTACTGGGTGCTGAGCAGTTAGAGTATTGAGGCATTCCTCAAAAGTTTTCTAAGATTATCCATAATTTAGTAAATTTTCCTGAAAGACATCCTCGGCAAAATTAATTTTTATCCTTGAAATAATTTACCTTTTAATACCATCCTAATTAATCAGCCTAGCAGCCCCTACTTTGTAGTGCATGTTTCATTAGAATCAAGATATTCCATGTAAATTTCTTTGGTTCATATTGAAATACAGATTTATAGGTTGGGGATAGTTTAAGATTATCGATAACTACTTCCAGAGGCTTGACTGGTTGGTCAAGTGGGGGGTGATGTTTCCCCCACCAGGGCTCAATTCCCCTGAAGAGTGTGGTACGTTTTGTACTGTGAAACAGCGGGGCTGTCATGGCCGTTTAGTCTGGTTGGACATGGCATTTTCTATAGAGTGTGACACAGTATCCTCCCTCTTGGCAGGTACTGGGTGCTGAGCAGTTAGTATTGAGGCATTCCTCAAAAGTTTTCTAAGATTATCCATAATTTAGTAAATTTTCCTGAAAGACATCCTCGGCAAAATTAATTTTTATCCTTGAAATAATTTACCTTTTAATACCATCCTAATTAATCAGCCTAGCAGCCCATAGTCAAATGCCCAAGTCTCTTTTGTTGATTGTACCTCTTCATTTTATTGTATGCAAATTTGTAGTATTGATTTTTTATTGAAAGCTGGCAATCTTTGAAATGCACATAAAAAATATCATATTCGAAATATTTTGTATATCAAGATTCAAACGGACCCCTGTAATGTATTCTTATGAGGTTGGTTTGTCCATATTTTAGTATAATAGATCATTCATAGGACATAAATAATGAATTGAACCATAATGCCATTGGCAGGACTTATTATCTACGTGGCCATTATAGTCCAGCAAGGTTTATCATAGCCATCAATGTTTTTGTGACTAAATCAAGCTTGCCTTCTAAGAAATTCAGCTACTACATTTACAAATTCATTCAGTAGCAATCAAAGTTGTGGTTTTGACTTGCTTTTGTGAAAAACGAGTAGCATTTTTTATATTTATGAAGATATTGGATGTTGAAGATGTTGGGTGATACAAATCAATCACATTACATCATTTGATCGACGGAAGATACAAGTGCAGATTTTATTTGAATGGGACTTTATTGTAGATGTTATGTACAATTTCTTAATGTCTTATGTTTTTGCTGCTCTTGAGATCTAAAACAGAATGATGATTGTCATTACTAACTGTGTAATTCAATTTTATGTAAATATGCACCTACACGACTGGTTACCCTACTGCCGTGGAGCATGAATGATCTGATAGCTTTTAAAGATGTGGTTGTCACATTTCTTCTTTATTTTGTGCAACATTTTCTTCTATGACCTTGCTCATATTCTTGAGCTCTGGTCTTTTACTCCATTTGAGATTTAAAATAGATCTATGATATTCAGGAAAATCATAAATGTACAGATATGAGGTCCTTGTTGGAAACCATCTCCCTGAATATGAATGATAAATCACGAGTTTGCAAAAAATGGACCCATCCGCATGTTGTGACCCACAAGTAAACGGTCAGAGACTCAGAGCTCCACCCAAAAGCAGCTCAAAATATTTAATGCTTGTAGTATATTGTTTCCCTCGTTTATGTTTAGTTCCATGGTCTTAGATTCATATTTTCTTCAATGTATTTTTAGTTACTCTTCTATGGTTATAGGCGTATGCTTTGAGTTATGCCTGGGTTCAGCTCTGCTTTGTTTTCTTTTCAGTATATCAATGTCACGTCGTTTCCATTTATATCTAGATTCTATATTTCTGTGCCCGTTCTTGTTGTTTGTATTCAATATTTTTGGGCTCATGGCCCCATCTCTTTTATTATTGAAGGCCAATAAACTCATATTCATGCCATATAGGCCACTTTGCAGTGCATGTTTCATTAGAATCAAGAAATTCCATGTGCATTTCTTTGGTTCGTATTGAAATGCAGTTTTTTAGGTTGGGGTGTTTTAAGATTATCCAATATTACCACCTGCAGCTTTACTGGTTGGTCAAGCAGGGAAGGGGGTGATATTTCCCCGACCAGGATTCAATTCCCCTAAAGAGTGTGGTATGTTTCGTCCCATGAAACAATGGGGCTGTCATGGCATTTAGTCTGGCTGGGCATTGCATTTTCTTAAATTGTGACATCGTATCCTACCTCTTGACGGGTTTTAAATACTCAGCACTCGAGTATTAAGTAATCACTCCCCTAAAGTTTCCTAAGATTATCCACATTTTTGTCAACTGTCCTCAAATATATCCTTAGCAAAAATCAATTTTTCTCCTTGAAATAATTTACCTTTTAATACCATCTTAATCGATCAGCCTACCAGGTCTTAGTAAAATGCCCAATTGTCTCTTGTTGATTGAACCTTTGCATTTTATTGTATGCAAATTTGTAGTATCGATTTTATGTTGAAAGTTTGGATTAAATTTTTGGGATATGCATCAAAATATCATATCAAAATGATTTTGTATATCATACGGATCCCTTGGATATGCATCAAAATATCATATCAAAATTATTTTGTATATAAACAAACCCCTGTAATGTTTGTATAAGGTTGGTTTGTGCATATTTTAGTATCACAGGACTCAAATAATGTATTGAACCATAAAATCATGGGTCGGATTTATTATTTACTTGGCTATTGTAATCAAGTAACGTTTATCACAGCCATCGATGGTTATGTGATTAAATCAATCTCGCCTTCTAAGACATTCAAATACTAGGCTTACAAATTCATTCAGTAGCAATCAGAGTTGTGGTTTGTGCTTGCTTTTATGGAAAATGAGGAGAATATATGTTTTCTAGAAAAACAAATATTGCACAATACAAATCCATCGCATCAGAGCATTGATTAACCCAAGACACAAGAGTAGATTTTATTGAATGGCACATTGGTAGTGGCATTTTTTTTTAGATCTAGAGGAATCGGTAACTTACCAGAATTACCTAAGCGAGGCCTAGGTTCAAATCCGGTTGGCTGAGTAATTGCATTTTATTATGGATGTTATGTACGATTTGTTAATGGGTTATATTTGTGTTGCTATAAAGGTCACTTTCTAAGCTTGAGATCTAAAACAGAGTCATGATAGTCAATACTAACTATATAAATCAATTTTATGTGAACATGCACCTACATGACTAGTCACTATACTCACATGAAACATGAATGATTTGATAGATATTTAGTTGTCAAATTTATTCTCTATTTTGTGTAACATCTTCTTCTATGACTTTGCTTATATTTCTTGAGCTCCGTCCTTTTACTCCATTTGAGAGTTAAAATATATCTATGATATTCAGGGAAATCATAAATGTACAAATATGTAGTCCTTGGTGCAAACCATCTCCTTGAATATAAATCACAAATCATGAATTTGCAAAAAATGGACCCATCCGCATGTAGTGACCAACAATGAATACGGTCAGAGCTCCACCAAAAACAACTTAACATATATAATGCTTACAGGGTAAGGTTGTCATCATTTATGTTAGTTTCATGGTCTCAAATTCGTATTTTCTGTCTGTATTTTGTTACTCTTGTATGGTTGTAGGTATGCTTATGCTTTGAGTTCATCTCTGTGCTTTGTTTTCACTCTATCAATGTTAGATTGATTCCACGTATATCTAGATTCTATATGTCTACATGTTCCTATCTTTGCTGTTTGCATTCAATATTTTTGGGCTCATGGTCTTATTACCTCCCAGACCTGTGTTCAGAGATAATCAAGTCCTTGAACAAAGTGCAACCATAGGAGCACTTAGGAAGGCTGCTTGGTGCAACCATAGGAGCACTTAGGAAGGCTGCTTGCTGTCACCACAACAAGTCTTGTGCTCACTTTAGGTTAGTGCTTTTTTGGCACAAGGGGGGGAGCACTAGAAAAAAAATGTTTAAGATGTTCTTTAGAAATAAAGGGATTGTGGACTACCAAGGCCAATGTTTATCCAAATGGGTGATGGAGTCAAGATCAAAGAGCAGGAAGGTTTGAATATGACGAAGATGTAATTAAGTCATTCATTGATTTTCAATAATTAATCCAAAACATATTTTCAGATTATGCAAGAATAAGTGAGAGCTCTTAAACAAGATGCACAATCACAACCATGAAATTATAGCCAAGAATAATGTGCAAGGATTGAACAAAGAAACAATAGCTATAATATAAAATCCAAGGCGAATTAGACAAAGAGGATAGCCTTTTTATTGAATGAATGGCCAACAATACATCATTTTTCAAATTTGATTTCACAACAAGATCAAGAGAACCATAATTTGTCACACTTAATATTTCTCCTTAGCTAAGACAACACTCAAAAATAGAGTGAACAACCCTATTAAAAAAATTACACCAGTAAACATCCTTTAATAATTCATGCTTACATCAAGGATGAGGGATGGTTTACAATCTTTACCCTAGTCTCTTCTTATGTTACAAACTTGCCGTCTCCAAAGATTATTTCAACAACAAAAACCATGGTAATCCTTGCAAAAACCTTAATCACCCATCAAAAGAAAAGTGAGATGGAAAAACCTCACATCGATCTTATCCCTTGATTTCTTCCTCCCAAAGGATTTTCAACTAAGCTTGATGGGGAACTCCTACAACTCTAATTATGCCTCTAACAAATAAAATACTCCTTAATTATAGGCTTCCATCCTCACAAATTAGGGTTTGGTTCTTTTTAGGGTTTAGAAAGGGAAAGTGATATTTTATTCCATGACAAGTGTCCTCCCTCCTAGGGTGCACCTCCCTAGGGATTTCTTAGGTACTTTAGGCCCCCTTTAACCATAACACTTTTCTTAGAGAGCTCTTCAAACCCTATCGCTCCTCTTTTAGAGAGAATGACATGTTGCATTTGGCCCTCCTTTGGCTAATAGGTTAAACTTAGACTTGGAACCTCTTTTACTTTTGCGTAGATCCACTTGCCACTTGTCATCTCTTCATTTCTTTTGAGAATGTGTTTGTTCTTTGTTTTAGGGGCTTGAACCATGTCAACCATGGCGCATGACATATCCTCATGTAAAGGGTTCTTCAAATATGTAGAACATGCCTTGAACAAAGTGTCTTTGCCCTAGATATTTCAAAAGTGAAACATGCCTCCAAATATGTGGAATATGCCTCAAATAATGTGTAAATCCCCATAAAGGTGCTTTAACATGATTTAAATGCCTTCATGCACAAGACACCCCTCTTCAAAGGAGTAGAGGCATGATCAAGCAACCAAAATGTTTCTCTTTTCACCCTTGATGTGGAACACTCCTCATCTAGTGACCCTTTCACCATACAACTGCTTCTACTACCAGATGGCATCATCTAAGCAAGGGTGTTCATCCTCTAGCCTCTTTTCTTGCCACCTGCCATGCTTTGGGAATCCTCCAAGATAGGGTGTTTTGGTCTCCCTACCATTTTTCATGCTCCAAACCTCCAATGTGTGAAGTATTTCCTCCTTTGGTTGTGTTTGTCCCCTACCTTGCCATAAATCATGCTTTGGTCTCCTAATATGGTAGTGTGTTTCTATTCTAGGGCTCCCTTCATGCTAATATTAGTGACCAATGCAATGTTGGGCCTTGGGCTTACACTAGGAACAAGGTTGTCCATCAATGATGCGACAAGTATAATGTAAGCCATGCAACCCTACCTCAACTATGCCAAGTGTGCCAAAATGGAATCCCCTAGTGCCATGTGCCTCTGAAACACCATCCAACAAGCCAACCATATTCCTCCATACCTTATAACCTAGTCCTTCCACACATATTGTGCAAATCACACTTCTTAAATCATCATCCAAGCATATTAAGTCTTTGTGTACAAATCACCCCTATGGTTTGTGTGACACATATGGCCATTATTCTCATCATTGTCCTAAGCTACCCTAATTTTGTGATGCCCTTGAGGTCGTTCGTCAGTTGGATTCCTCTTGGCAGGAACATCAAACCCATGTAGTAGATGACCTCTCTCTTAGACGAGAAAGGTTTTTTCAGGTCAATAGTAAATTGATTATTGAAATTGGTCCTCCCAATGTTAAAAATGATGAGAATTCCATGCAAAATCCTGTACCTTTCAACTTCCATGGGATTGAAAATGTCAAAGAATGTCCCATTTTTTGCTGATGTACATCAAATCATCCCTTGTATGCCTCATGTCTCTTCAGTATCAACATTGGTGGGGACTTCATCCACTAGTCTTTAGTCTACCTTTGTAGATGTCATGTATGTGAACCATATCTCTTGTTCCCATGGTGTTGATATCGGGTTCACTATCCTAGCTTCTACCACCTCATTTGATAGTGTAGGTTCTTGCATCCCTGTCTTTGTCTTTCATTATGATGAAGATATCTTAGAGTCCTTTATTTCTCTAGATTACCATTGGGATGATATGCATCATCGTTCCTACTTTTTACCATAGCATCCCAGTCCCTTTGACCAATATGTTGTTGAATTCAAAGATTTTTCGGATTGCATTTGTTCACCATATCCATAGATGATCCTTGGTATGATGACATTGTAACCTATTTGAAAACCCAAAAGTTAAGTCCTTCTGATTCATACATAACATCAAATAGATTGACACTCCACCTTTTCCTTTCCAAAACTACATCCATAATGCATATGTGTATGTCCGCCATCTAGGGCATGCTCCTCACATGCTACATATACACACATTAGGGTACATCATGCCCACCTATCCATACCTAATCATTTCTCCCCATTGTCATCTGATGGAGGGGGGGGGATCTCATGCTTGGGGGCATGATGCCCCCTTTGTTCAATTTCAGAGTTGATCACTATCCACTCTATGCCTAGGCCCCAATGGCCCAGGTTGGGTAGACTCTCCTTTCGTTTGTTGGGTAGTCTATCTTGCCGACCTCACCAACACAATATCTGCACATTGCATTTATTCGATGATCAATACCATATATTGAAGTGTTCTACTCTATATAATATATTGGTCACAACACACTTACCATTAGTTCCCCATGCTAGGCCTACTGGGAAGGGTAACTCTAGGACTCCCTAGTAGTTTATCCCATCATACAAAATCCAGTTGACACACCATCTACACCATTGGAATCATGTTTATGAGATCTTTAAAAGGGTATTCTTAAAAAAAATTTCTTTGATACTTCACCCATAAGCCATTTTTCCAAGAAGCATTAAAGCATGTCTTTTTTTCTTACAAATTCCTACACATTTATTTCAATTACATAAGTACCTTTATTCTTTGGTCTTTGTTGACTTATGAATTAGAATTCACCATGAATAAACCCTTTTATTCATGGATGCGAGTTTCCCTCGGGCTTGAATTTCCTTGGAATTTAGCATAGTTTAACTCCTTTCATTTCATTGCATTTTACTTTCATTCCCTATAAATTGCTTGTAGGACCACCCTTGCTTGGGTAGATGCATTGACCCTTCCATATTTTTCATTTTCCATCTACCTAGTGATAGATCCTTCCTTTTGGTGCCCGCGTTGTTTAATCTCCTTAAGGACTGGGAGTTTGGTTAGTCTACATCCTAGAGCTGAAGCCACATACATTTGTTCTCATCACGTTGACATCATTTACCCCTTGGAATCCCACATTTATGGTTGGTATTTGTTGTATTTTCACATATCACAATACCTTTGCTCCATCCATATAGTGACAATTCTTCATTTTTATGCCACTATTCATCGACCCCCGAGGAGACTGCTGCTAATGCCCCCACCCCTGATTACTTCCATTTGCATTTTTCACCTTCAACATTACCACCATCTAGTCATTTTCTAGGGAATTTATCTCCTCGTTACCTCTTTGTATCCCTGCTTGGTTTCCCTCAAGGGATTTCGTTTGGATACCGTGTCTTTTGACACAATGGTTGGATTTGTCGTATCCTCTCGACACCCCTTTTGAAATATTAGAAGGAACGTTTACAATTTGATACTTCATATCTTTCCTCTCCTCTTGGAACCCCTTTTGAAATACCAATAAGACTTTTCTCTATCCTTCTAGCACCCCTTTTGAAACACCGGAAGGACTTCCTTTATGCAATACACCTCCTAGAACCCCTTTGGAAATACTAGGAGAGCCTTGTGTTTTTTCAGTACTTAGTTTAGTTATGGAAACATCCCTATGTTTCCCTTATTTAGAGCATCTATGATGAGTCACCTTTATGTCCCATGGAGTCTATTTAGTTCCACCATGAGTCCTGTTACAATTTTCCCATGCTTCAATGAGTCACACCCATCTCGTGTTGTCGAGTGTTGACCTCCAGGTGTCCCCATGGTTGATTGATATATCCTTGAAGATCCATATGCCTAGTAATCGACCATTCCTCATGGAATGTTTTTATTCACTACTAGGTCAACCTTGCATTTATGCTCCAAACAAGGGAAGTCTTGAGTCCGACTCTCATTTCCTTCCAATCCCCCTTTGGTGTCAATGTTTGTCAGTCACACCCTACCTTCTGCCTCATGTTAGTTTCAAGGATTCCTCATTTCCTTGACTCTAACAGACCTTTCCCTATAGACTTAAACACTTGTATTATATGGGCCTAACTTAGAGGAAAATTTATCTTGGACTCATCTTCCACATTGGTGGGTGCCTCAGACCAAGCATGGCGATACCTCAATGCTCTTTGACTTGGTTGTTTCTCATGTGATAGATTCCATTTCATTATCGCATGATTTCATAACCTAATGGGTGAGCTCAAATTCCCCTTTAAGGAGCCAACTTTAGTGTATTGTGACAATAAAAGTACAATACAAATAGTTGAAAACCTTATTGCTCATAGTAAGATGAAGCATGTGGAGCTTCATCCACATTATTCAAAATGGTACAAGAAAATATCACGTCTCATTTTTATTGTTGGACAAATAATCGAATCATTAATTATATCTTTATGAAGCCATTATCAAGATCAGAGTTTGTGAAACTTTGGGCTATGTCTGGGCTTCAAGAAGCTGCAATTATTGGGGGGTGTACAAAGATAATTTCACCTCCCAAATCCTTAGATAGTTTTTATAATAGGAGGGTGTTGGAATAGGAAGTTCATCTCACCTATGAATGTTCTAGAGATAAATAATCTATAGCTAAAGGTCAACTAGCGAATCCAACTAGGTAGCTGACTAGTTAGTCAGGCCAACCAAAGGTGGTTCCGACCCAATGTTGGGAATGCATTGTATTTTTTGCATGGTTATATTGCATGTGTTATATTATTTGCATGGCTATCCCCATGTGTTTTTGGTCCTCTTTTTTTTATTAAAAGTTTTGGGTTTTTCAACTAATGTTTTTTTTATTCCATTGTAATCTAATTCTGGTTAAGGAATTAGGGTTGTAATCTAATCTGAGTTAATGAATTAGGGTTTTGGATGCTACCAAATACCTATATATTGTATTGTGAACAATGATTCAAGTTAATATAATGAAGAAAATGGAGGTGTGCCTCTGTAACGTCCCCAACCACCCAAGCCGGGGCATGCTACTACAATTCTGCTCTGTTCAAGCTCTGATACCAATTTGTATCATCCCCAACCATCCCAGGGTCGGGCCATGCCACCTTACAGAAAGACTTAGTTTCATTTGCGGAAAATATCATACTTAATAAATTAAAAACAAACATCTACTTTCTGTTAACATACATAGAATTATGAGGAAATGTATAGTAAATAAACATATGTGTAACATACACCATGTAATTAAGCATATATAAAGATTACTTATTTGTTTAAGAAGACCACCAACTGCGTGCAGACCTTCCACGAACCTCCCAGCCTTAGACCACGCTGCTCCAAGCTATTAGTAGTGGGTCACCCCCGAGCTGGGACTAAACTCCACCTAAGGTAAAGGGAATCCTAGGCTAAGCTGAGGTTACAAAGTCTCCAGGAATGATTTTGTCCCCAGGAGTCCACTCACATCCACAACTTATAGTCCCTCATTACCCACATGCTTGTCCCACCCCAAGGAGTTTTATCCTTCTCTGCTCGACAGTCCTTCGACTGCCCCACTCCCCTTCCAGGGCTTCAACAACAGGACGGACATGAAGTCTCAGAGCACTACAACTGTCGTGAGGATCCCTCTGGGAAAATCACTTCCCCAACAACCTCTCTCACCTGGAGAGAGTTGTTCACAAGCATGACAACCTGCTTCTTCAGTCTAGCTCACAGGCCAATCCAATCAGGGTAATAACAACAACAAAATCGGGTATGGAATATGGTAATGAAAGCAAGCCACACCAGTCCAGAGAAAAGCATGGGCAACAACAAAAAAATGGCTAGGGTGCGATATGGCTCAAGCACTGTGCAATCATGCTATGCGTCACAGGATTAAAACATGTTAGATTCACGGGGTTTGCAAGTTTCAGAGCTTGCATGATTCCATGGTGCGTGCCTCCTAGCGTAAAATAAAATAATTTCTCCCTCAATGCGTGGGTGCTTGGGAAGAATGGTCAGAATGGAAAGAACCCCCCAAACAAACTGAATTTCCCATATATAACTGCATGATCCAATATTGACACATGGCTCCCTTGGAGCTCGTTTCTTTCCACTTGGGATTCATTCCCTCTTCCATGAGACTTAGGATAAAACAATTATCCTCACCTTAGTCTTTAGGAAAATATAATATGGTATTCTCTTGGGGTTAAGCCCTCAAGCTTAGCCCCTTTTCCCTAGTCTCTTAGCCCTCCCTTTCCCTACCTAGTGGAGTTTAGTCCCCCGTAACTCTTTCTTCGTGGTCGGTCTACACGCAATGATGTGCTTTTTATTTCAATGATATGCATAATTACATATACAAAAATAGGTTCACTGGCCTTAAGCGATCCAAACTCTCCAACCTAATATTCACATAATCCTCCTAGCTTATAAACACTTGGCTCACCAGCCTATTAACGTAATTACAATTCAGAAGAGGCTCAACCTTGGGGTATTACAATCCCCTCCCCTTATTTATGCACTATCCTCACTGCATCATATTTATATACTACATCAAGATTTAAAAAAATCTTCAAAAATATGGGGGTATTCTGCCCGCATAACATCATGCTGCCACGTTGCATCCTCAGGACCGTACCGGATCCATTGGACCTTTACTATCCCTATGGCTTGATTCTGGAGCTTCTTGATCTTCCAATCCAGTATGCACACCAGATGCACTTGAAAAGCACCTTCTTGCTCCACCTGAATCACATTGCAATCAATAACATGATTAACATTAGATATATACTTCTTGAGCAATGATACATGGAATACATTATGAATAGACATAGATGCAGGTAATGCAAGCATATAAGCTACATGCCCAATCCTTTATAGGATTTCAAATGGCCCATAGTGACAAGCTGCCAATTTGGAACAATTTCCCAACTTCAGGGAACTTCTATTGGCCGTCACTTTCAGAAACACATGATCACCAATACAAAATCCTCTGTGAATTCTGCCCTTATCAGCGTAGCTTTTCTGTATGTCTTGAGAAACCTTTAAATTCTGCTTTATCTTTGACATCTGCTCTTCCATTTCCTTGAGCAACTCTGGACCAACCACTGCTCTATCAGGTGGCTTGTCCCAACTTATTGATGTGTTGCACTTTCTGCCATAAAGTGCATCAAATGATCTCATCTTCAGAGATGCTTGGTGCCCATTGTTGTAAGCAATTTCTACCAATTGTAGATATTATTCCCATTTAGATGGTTTTTCCATCATGTACATTCTTAGCATATCCTCTATCACTTAGTTCACCCTTTTTGTTTTCCCATTAGACTCGGGATGATAAGTTGTGCTGAAGTTTATATTTGTTCTGAACCCTTTGAATAATCCCTTCTAGAAATTTGAGGTGAACTTTGGGTCTCTTTCAGACACAATTGTCTTGGGTATGCCATGCAAGCATGCTACTTCCCTCATATAAATATCAACAACATTGGTTTCCTTGTGAGTAATCTTTATTGGAATGAAATGGGCAGCTTTAGTAAGCTTGTCCACCACCACCATGATAAAATCATGCTGCTTGCTTGTTCTAGGAAATTTGGTGACGAAATCCATTGACACCACTTCTTACTTCCACTCAGGAATGGGAAATGGATGCAACAACCCAGATGGGTGTCTATGCTCAACCTTGACCTTTTTACACTCCAGACATTTAGCAATGTACTCAACAATTTCCGTCTTTATGCCTGGCCAATAGTATTGGCTCTTGACAGTTGCAATGGTTTTCTGATATCCCGGGTGTCCAACATAAAGTACATTATGCATCTCTTTCAAGATCATACTCCTCAATTAATGAGAATTGGGTACATAAATTATGTTCATGTACAAGATAATTTCATCATTTCCCAATTTATAATCTTCAACCTTCCGCTACATTTTACCTTGCTATAATTTTGTTACTATCTCCATGTACTGCAAATTTGCTTTTGCAGACTCATAAATTTTGCCTTTAAGATCAGTTTGATACATGCTAATGGATGTAGCATGCAATTCATGCACTCTCCCGCTGAGTGCATCAACCAATTTGTTATCTTTTCCTTTGATGTTCTTGATATCAAAGTCATACTCACAGAGAAACTCTAACCATCTACTTTGTTTGGCATTTAGAGTTGGCTGATCAAATAGATATTTCAGACCATTATGGTTTGTACTCAGCTCAAATCTTTTTCCCATGAGGTAGTGCCTCCACTTCTTCAAGGCATATACTATGGATGCCAAATCCAAATCATGAGTGGCATAGATCCTTTCATGCTCTTTCAATTTTCTAGATTCAAAACATACCACAAAACCATTCTGACTGAGGAATCCACCAAGTCCTTTGCATGCATCTGTGCAAACCATGAAATCCTCATTAGGATATGCAATTCTCAAAATTTGAGCACCGATTTAAAACTGCTTCAATTGCTGGAAGCTCCTTTCACATTCTATTGTCCATTGAAACTTCACCCCTTTCCTTTGCAAGGAAGTGATCGGGTGAGCAATCCTTGAAAACCCTTCAATGAATCTTCTATAGTAGCGAGATAGACCCATGAAGGATCTGACTTCTGTCACATTCTTAGGTGCTATCCACCCTTTAATAGCTTCAATCTTTTCAGGGTCCATTACTGTCCCTTCTTCAGATATGATATGCCCCAAATAGTGAATTCGGTTCTGATAAAATGAGCACTTGCTCAATTTGGCATACAACTGGTGCTCTCTTAACACTTGTAACACCATCCTCAAGTGATGCTCATGCTCTTCTTCTGATTTGGAATATATAAGAATTTCATCCAAAAAGACAATGACAAACTTGTCCAGGTACTCTATGAAAAACACCATTCATTAAGCACATACAAACAATTGGTGAATTTGATAACCCAAATGGCACCACTGTGAATTTGTAGCAACCATACCTTGTTCTGAAGGCAATCTTTCTGATATCTTCATCTTTAATTCTCACCTGATGATAACCAGATCTGAGATCAATCTTTGAAAATATTTTTTCCATCCTTCAACTAATCAAAGAGATCATCGATCCTTGGCAAAGGATACTTGTTCTTTACAGTTACCTTGTTCAATTGTCTAAAGTCAATACACAGTCTCAATGTCCCATCCTTCTTCTTTACAAATAAAATAGGGGCACCCCAAGGTGGCACACTTGGGAATATATACCCCTTCTTTATAAGTTCTTCAAGCTTCATTTGCAGTTCCTTCAACTCTGGTGTACTCATCCTGTAGGGAGTCTTGGATACTGGAGCTGCTCCAGAAATTAAGTTTATAGAGAAATAAATATCTCTCTTTGGGGGTAGTCCTGGTATGTCCTTGAATGCATCCTCAAAATCTTTCAGGAATGCATGATCCTCAAGATTTGGCACCTTATCCTTAGGTGCTTCCTCCATATGAGTTGCAATTATTTGGAAACCCTTCCTATAACACTTCTTCAACTGCATTGCTGAGATCTCTCGGACAATAACTGCCCTGGGAATTCCTTGGACTGTTCTTGGGTTCCCTTCCTCATTCAGGAAAGTAAATGCCTTGTTATGACAGTCTAAGACAACATGGTGTTGGTCCAACCAATCCATACCAACTAGACAGTCATACGAACCTAAGGGTAGGATGTTCAAATATGCCTTGGTACTTAGCCCATTCATGTCCACTAGACATGATTTAACCATCTCAACAACTTTTCTCTTGGCTCCTGTAGCCAGCTGCACCAACCAAGATTTCCCATGCTTGCTTCTTGGCAAATGCAATCTCACCACCACCTTAGGATCTATATAACTATGACTAGATCTTGAATCAATTAAAATAGTAAAGGCATGGTTGTTGATCATACCTTCCACTTCAATCATGTGTGATTGAAACTCTGCTTACTTGTTGTCTAGGGATGCATATATCCTTGGTACATTTCTGCCCATGTCTTCCACTATTTCAGCTTGCTGTACATTGTGGACATCTCTCACCTTGTCATTTTTGTGTGGAAAATATCTAAATATATGGTCTCCTTTACAACCCCAACATTGAATAGGTGGTTTCCTTGGCATTTTCCCACCTGTCTCAATCACTGGCTCTCTAGAATATGGTTGTCCTTGAGGACTATTTTTGAAGAATGGTGGCTTGTTCCCCTTCTTCCTCTATTCCATCTTGAACTTCTTCTTGTCTTCCCAAGCTCTTTGGAAAGTCAAATTTCCTTTATGATGATCATATAGGAATTTGGATCGCCTTATAGTATCCTCCAAAGCCCACTCAAATATCTTTGAATCTTTACTGTCTCATCCTTGATGAAGGATACATACTTCAACAATTCTAAAAATCTCCTTTCATACTCATCAATGGTCATGATTCCCGATTTGAGTTCAAAGAACTCTTTCATCTTTTTGTCATAATACCTCTTGGTTAAGTATCTCTTCTTAAAATGCTTCTTGAATTCCTTTCAAGTCACATTTTTCTCTTTAATGTGTTGCACTTGCACAAGCTGGTCCCACCACATGGATGCCTTTCCTTTAAGCTGGTACATAACAATTATTCCTTCTGCATGGGAAGAATAATTATGCAATTGGAAGTATATCCTCATGCCTAGCAACCATGTCTCAACATCTTCATCCTTCTTGTGTTCACCATCAAAAGTAGGAGGTTTGATCTTATTCATTTCTACTCACAGTTCATCAACCCAGACCTCTTATGATGCTTCCTGACAGGAGATGGACTTGAGTTGTTGTGTGCTCTCATATTGGAATGTCTTTGGGAGTGATGGTGATGTCTGCTACCACTCCTTGTTGTTCTTTTCTCATCAGGGGACCTATGACTTCCTGATTTGCTGGAGCTACTCTCCTTATCCAATTTCTTTTCAATTATGTCCAAGCTCTGCATTAACTTCATATTGAAGTCTTCTTGTCGCTCTTTGGATTTCATAAGATTCTCATTATCAACCTTGTGACTTTGGACATCTTTATGCAAATTTCTAATGATCTCCACCATATCCATGTTTTCATATTTTCCTTCTCCATGTCCATTGGAGTTTGTTCCTTCCATACCCAAATGGAAATCCATTCCTATGATCTCATCATCCTCGCTGTAAGCCCCCTATGTATCATCCATCTCTCTACACTCTGTGCTGATTCTGATATGATCTAGTTGTTGTTAATTATGCAAAATCTGCAACCAACAAAATCTTGTCAGGCTAATTGATTCAACAATTTTATAAAAACATGAACCATTTTGGTTCAATAACCTATCAAACTTATTTTCTATGATTTTCTAAGTAATTGTATTTTCAATCCCCTTTTTTGGGTGAACAAATATGTTCTGCTGTCCTAGAACTTTCCAATGACTGCTTCCTTGCTAAATTCTGAGCTTTGAGCAGAAAGCTATGGTCCTTTCAAACTTGTGCTTTTTCTCTGATGCACTCCTTGTGCAACTGATCTCTTTCCTATGAGATAAAAGGCTCTTAGTTCTTTGCTGGATCCTATCATAAAGTTCCCAGGTCTTCAATACCTCTTCTGATGCATGTCTGAACCAGACGAAACTCACGGGATTCCTTCCTAACCCATTTTTCCTTCTTTAACACAGTTTTCAAGAACTAGCCCCTTTTTCTTCAGCCCCCAACTGCATTTGACCGCATGATGTAACCAAGCGTGAGCAGATAGGCACGTATCCAGAGCTTAGGTAACTTCAAGGCTCCGAAAATTCAGGCTTCATAGGTTTTCCTTCCTTCTTCACTCATTTTCCCTGAATGTCGAAGTGGCCAGCTTCCGGAGGGTACCTCTTCGGAGCTTCAGGGCTCTGGGCTTCGGGTTTCTTGATTGCAGTATTATGTAATTCCTTCAAAGGCCTAATTGGTGAAGCTCTCTAGAACTTCGCGCTTCGAAGGTTTCGCTTCCTTCTTTCTTTTTTTTACTCGATCACTGGACTAACGAACCACCGAGGTCTAGTCAACATCCACATATCAGTGTGCCATATGGAAATGTTACAGAGTGGACACATGAATCCATCCAATGGAAGACACGTATCACATCTTAATTGGGCATAAAGGGCCCTTGAAAATCTTGAAGAACGATGATACATGGTACATATCCCATGTGTCCACGTCACCCCATGTGACGTCGACAGATTGCATCACCTCTGTGACTTCGAAACTTCAGGACTTCGGGACTCTGAGACTTCAGGGCTCCGAATGTTCTTCCTTCACCATCCATTATTTCCTCCGAATGACGAATTGGCGAACTCCCAGAGGGTCCTTCTTCAGATATTTGGGCTTAAGAGGTTTCTACCTCATTACTCGGTGATTTTCCCGAACTCTGAATTGACAAAGTACTGGGCTGGTGATCCTTCATGGCTTTAGAGCTTCAACACTCCAGAGATTTGGGATTTGGAGGAATTCACACCTTCTTCTCCCATTTCTTCCGAACGTCGAATTTTTGAACTCTCTGGTGCTTTATCACTTCGACACTCTGGAGCTTCGAGCTTCAGAAGATTTAACAACTTCTTCACTCAATTCCTCCAAACGTCGAATTCCTGAACCTATTAACTTTCTGAGGCCCATGTAGTACAAATGTCATCATATAAGATGGTGACACATGACCCCCACATTTCGGACTGCTATTGGTCCAACAAGGTTGTCAAAAGTACAATGTCACCCCTAGTGATGTCATCATGCCACATCATACCCCGTGCTTTGACACTTCATAGCTCCAGGCTTCGACGGATTTCTTGAATTATCACCATTTTTCTCTCAAACTCCGAACTGCCGAGCAACTACTTCCTGGAACTTCGGGACTCTGGGGCTCCAGGACTTTAGAGCTTTTATTAACATTACCTCTCAGTTCTCCCGAACTCCGAATTTCTGAACTGTCGAAATTATGCATGGTTGATCTCCAAACACGTGTCCCTGTTAATCAAATGGTCCGGATGAGTTCTAGACTTTGGGACTTCGGGAGAAAGTCCATTCTGCATGCACTTCAACCAATTTCCCCAAACTCTGAACCGCCAAACTACTCGGGGAAAATCCACGACTCTCCTCCTCCTAGATGATCTATGGATGAAAATTACTCCAGGACTTCGGAACTTCAAGCTTCGACCCATTTTGCTCAACAAAAAGTAAAATTTGTCGAAGTCACGAACTCTGAAGGACTTGGAGGTTAAATGCCATGTAACTTTTCCAGATTCGATGGCTAGGAAGTGTCTGCCTCCCCCCGCGCAGATCCTACGACTCAAATTCAATGTTGTGGTTATCAACCACGATCACTGTGATAACTGATCCACCACTCCTCTTTGATATTTCCATTACCACCCAAGAGATATCTCAACACCCCTCCGACACTCTATACATCAAATCCCTGTGTATTTTTTACTTCAATTCCTCATACACATCCCATCCAGGTTTAGTGTTGAAACCATGGGATATGATACCAATTTGTAGCATCCCCAACCACCCAAGCCAGGGCATGCTACTACAATTTTTCTCTGTTCAAGATATGATACCAATTTTTAGCATCCCCAAACATCCCAGGGCCGAGCCATGCCACCTTACAAAAATACTCACTTTCATTTGCGGAAAATATCATACTTAAAAAATTAAAAACAAACATCTACTTTCTGCTAACATACACAAAATTATGCAGAAACATACAGTAAATAAACACATGTATAACATACACTATGTAATTAAGCACATATAAAGAGTATTTATCTGTTTAAGAAGGCCACCAACTGCGTGCATACCTTCTACGAATCTCCCAACCTTAGACCACGCTGCTCCAAGCTATCAACAATGGGTCACGCCCGAGATGGGGCTAAACTCCATCCAAGGTAAAGGGAATCCTATCCTAGGTTGAGGTTACAAAGTCTCTAGGAAGGATTCTGTCCCCAAGAGTCCACTCACCATGTCCAAAACTTATAGTCCCTCATTCCCCACATACCTGTCCCACCCCAGGGAGTGTGCCCCTTATTTGCTCGACAGTCCTTCAGCTGCCCCACTCCCCTTCCAAGGCTTCAACAAGAGTCCACACATGAAGTCTCAGAGCACTACAACTATCGTGAGGATCCCTATGGGAAAATCACTTCCCCAACAACCTCTCTCACCTGGAGAGAGTTTCTCACAGGCCTAACAATCTACTTCTTCATTCCATCTCCCAGGCCAATCCAGTCAAGGTAATAACAACAACAAAATCAACTATGGGCTCTGGTAGTGACAACAAGCTACACTAGTACATATAAAAGCGTGGGCAACAAAAACAAAATGGATAGGGTGCGATATGGCTCAGACATTGTGCAGTCATGCTATGATTCATAGGATTAAAACAAGTTAGCTTCACGGGGTTTGCAGGTTTCAGAGCTTGCAGGATTCCATGGTGCATGCCTCCCATCCTCAAAGGAAAGAATGCCTCCCTCAATGCGTGGGTGCCTGGGAAGAATGGTCAAAATGGAAAGAACCCCCTAAATGAACTAAATTTCCCACATATAACTGTATGCACCAAGATTGACACATCGCTCTCTTGGATCTCATTTCTCTCCACTTGGGATTCATTCCCTCTTCCATGAGACTTAGGATAAAACAATTATCCTCACCTTAGTCTTTAGGAAAATATAATATGATATTCTCTTGGGGTTAAGCCCTCAAGCTTAGCCCTTTTCCCCCTAGTCTCTTAGCCCTCCCTTTCCCTACCTAGTGGATTTTAGTACCCCGTAATGCTTTCTTCATGGTCGGTCTACATGTAGTGATGTGCTTTTTATTTTAATGATATGCATAATTACATATACAAAAATAGGCTGACCGACCTTAAGTGATCCAATCTCTCCGACCTAATATTCACATAAGCCTCCCAATTTATAAACTCTTGGCTCACCAGCCTATAAACATAATTACATTTCAACAGGGGCTTGACCTTGGGGTATTACAACCTCTAAGGTTTGTTGGTTTTCCTGGTTAAGGGTTTCCAAGGTAAATCTCTATGTATTGTATGGGCCATTTTTATTTCTATTTTGCTTAAAAACATGTATGCATTATTTCACTTCAAAGGTTTAAAACTTACACCTGATTGATTGGTTCACAAGTCAAATAAAAACGACGTAGGACATATGGGTGCACTGAAGGTGATCAAAGTTGACTATGTCTTCCTCATTCCAAGGGAGTTAGTTATACTTTGGGTTATATATAGATAATCCTATGGACTAGTCTATAAGTGGTGATACATGAAACTTTTTGGTGATTGTGAGTTATCCATTTTATGTTAATCTATTATGGCTCGTGCTTAAATGTTGTAATGGTGTGTTTAGACACAACCTATTCTTGGAATTCATTATTACTAACTTTTGTAATTCTCTAGTTCTCCAACAAAATCCCTTTAATCTATGCTTGCTACACATAAATGGATGTTTTGTTCCAATAAATTATGTGACATTAGCTTGAAAGTGGATACTCAATAGTTGAAAAAACGGATATCATGTCTTTTATCGCCTAGAT
>SNQJ01S0119268.1:3380-24675 GCA_010110895.2 Picea sitchensis
CAGGACTCTGTAGTGCCACTACTACCAACCCTGGGCTAAACAGGCTCCAAATATTCCTTTATAAAAAAGAAAATGTTTTTTCGTGAGATAATGTAAAAGTTAAAGAACAAAGTATCATAATTGAACATATGAGTGCATTAAACAAAAAAAATAAAAATTATGGTTGTTACCTTATATGTGTTAAGTTGTGACATAAGGAGCTTGATCCTTTCCTTGACGTCTGGAGTTTGTTCTGGACGATCTAACAAGCTAAATAGTTCCTTGTTAGTTTTAATGATATTTTTTTTTTAATGAGAGCATCGGATCAGCGTAATAATAAAACCCCTCCTCATCGACGGAACCATGATCCACATGGCCTGCTGAATACATATAATTTCAGCAAAAACAATGTTATTTCAATAAAATTATATAAGCAAATAATAAAAACAACGTAAAATGAAAGTGGAAATTGATAATCATTTACATGTTTTGTGGATGGCCCTTTTCCACGATCATCCTGCCACATTATAATATAATTCGAACCCCCAAATATTTTAAAAATTGTTAATGATAATAAAAAAACAATGTTAATGATAATATTTACAACAATGTTAAAGATAATAAAAAAATATAATGCAATAATATAGGTTTCTTAAAGAGTTGTTGCATAAGAACCTACACACTATTAGTCAATGTGTCTATTCGATTCAAATGGTAATCCACTAATAAATCTTCCTTGGGAGCTATCTTTTTTATTGCGCACAAGACTACTTGATTCTCTTCACGTCCCTCAAATATGCAATTCAGTTGCTTGTTTGTTGTTCCGGGTCGTGTGTTGTTTATAAACCCTGTGATATTGCTGGAAGCTTTAGGCCTTCCATCAATATAGATAGCCGCTCCCTTATTTTTATCCTTGTTTATTAGTTGTATATAATTTGCGGCGAGTGCGTATCTCTGCATACTTCACATGTACTGGACCAACCGCATCCAATCATTATAATTGTAACACGGTCCGACATAGTCCATCAATTCAGTTATTGTATTGTCTTTTACAATTATTCCATCCATGGAAAATATCCCCAAGCCATGCAGGGAGGATGGTGCAATGTGATATGTCCTATTGTTGACAATGAAGTCAACATCTATAGGAGATAGGAGGTAGTTCCTTAGGTACCCATTGCTTCATCAGATGCTTATACCTGAGTGGAACATCTATGTCTTCTATGCTCTCGTCATCATAAGAGCATGATCATCCATCAGGAAGAAAATATTTCATGCGTCTACAAAATTTTATTCTGACTTTTTCACCTCTGGTCCTTGTTTTTCTATCATATCTACTAGATATAGTCACATTTTCGGCCTCTATTTTTCCTAATCTTTCCTCACTTGATGAAGAAATATATGGAAAGTACCTATTTGGTTGTACCTTCAGTTGGATGTGCATGTGTTGTTAGTTAGTAGTCCATCATCATATTCACAATTCTAAATAAAAAAATTATATCAGATCCATAGGAATTGAGCATATTTGTCATTTCAAATATTTCCAATGAAAGAAATTTCTTAGAAACATGGTACCTATACTTAAGCAAAATGCATAATATTTTAGGTTTGGATGCCTTGGTGGGCCTGGGGTTCCATGGCTTAAGTTTGTTAGACACTTGACACTTGCTAGAAACATATTGCATCAGATTTTTGCCTGCATGAGGAATACAACCACATCCACTCTCATGTTTCTCCATGGTAGGATGCATCAAGTCCACAAAGGTACGAGTCTATGATAGTTGGATATGATGTGGACTAATTATTAAATGTCTAACGAGATCTGTCTCGGGAATCCTTATAGGATCCATGTATTGTGTTCTAACACCTCCCATATAAGAAGAGCCATGTCGCGTGTACTAACACCTCCCATATAAGAAGAGATATGCATAATATTTTAGGTTTGGATGCCTTGGTGGGCCTAGATTTAGTCGACATCGATTGTTGATGGGACCGTCGACGTCGGTGGAAATAATATGGATGATAATAAAATTTAAAGTGAGATCCACAACCTATAGATCCATCAAGTTATGGGTCGAAGTAGATAAGAGGCTCTATTCTAAGGTTAACTCGAAGTAATATAGAAATTCAGACAATAAACATGATTAATTGTTCCATATGGAATGTAAAGTGTGAAGACCAAGGATTCTAAAGGATTGGACCAATACTGGGAAAACCATGAATATGATTCACGATGGAAAACCAAGACACGTGAAATAAAAGAGAGAATAAAGAACATTGAAGACTGGGAATTGACTATCCTTTTATTTCCCTTTTCCATATCTCGAACGATCTTGCTCTCAATTACAACCGATCTTTCGAAATGTAATACTCTTAATAAGGGCTCTAAATTTTTCAAATCCCATTTATTTCTAGGAGAAAGGCTTCTCTAAGAGGCCTACCTTCCTATCGTATATGTTGGTAAGACGATAAAATCATTCAAGGTCAAAGAAATTATGGATCCCTTATATATATACCCCACCAACATGAAGAAAGATGAAGTTATCCCTAAGTTATTAGAATTAGTAGTTAGGGAACATGATAGAACAAGTGGGTAATACCTCATCAATTGATGTGATTATGAAAAATGGAGTGGTTATTCTTGGGATAACTTGGGGTGGTGCACGATGGTATTCCCAATTACTGAGGAGTATTTAAAATTTCCTTGAGAAAAATCTATGTAAGATGGTGTTTCTAGGCTAGCATCTATGAGGGGTAAGATATTGTATAGATTGGTGGATGGTTGAGGGTCATAATATATTCAATATTCTACATTTATCACCATCCCATTATGAGGGAACATCATAGTATGGAATAATGATGATACAATTTCTTTCCTAGAATACATATAACTACGCTTGAGAATAATGTTGTATTCTAGTGGAGGATCTATAACTTCAATATCAATTAAGATTATCTTTCTCGCCAACTCGATAGGGATGTTTTGTATAAACCTTCAAGTTGAGAAGGATGACGATCATAGGCCCTAAGGGATAATGGAATGATTTTTGGGGAGCCCATATTTTTCCATATCATTCTAGACATGATACATGTGAAAGAACCCTCATCAATAATAGATTGATGGATATCGATGTTTCTAATTATGATCGAGATCTGAAACACAACGAATGATAGGATTCATGTTTTAGAATGACTGATATCATAGGTCACGAGGCATGAATATAATGGTTAAATGGAACCTACTGAAGATATAATATCCTTCCTTTGAGAAGGGCATGTTTGGAGAACATTGATTGAAGACATCCACTTGTGAATATGCCAAGTACTCAATGATGTTATAACTTTGAGTGGCCCTTGCATGAAGGTTATGAGACATGCATCATAGAGGCTCCTTTGACAAAAATGGTGTAGGTTTATTAATATGACATGGAATTTTTAAGGGAATTCTAGTGCATGGTTGGTTTACCTTTGGTTTAACTAAGCTCTATTCAGGTGGAATTTATATTATTAGTTGTAATTTTTAGCATTGATTTATATTGAACTCAAGAAGATGCTTTGGTAGGAAGGGTTTTACTCTTGCACAATATTTTGGGGTGGGTGAGATCCTATAAATTGGCTAGGGTCATTTGATTCTTTCTAGTTATCCACCACTCCTTATTGGGGGGGGTTATGATATGATTTTGGTTGTGACTAGTTAGGAAATTATTATTCGATGGTTCTTTGTCCTTGTGAAGAATTGGCTCCTTAGTTAGTCATTATTTACTTAATTAATCGGTATTTGATGATTTGGGGATAGTAGTGAGTGAAATTACCAAATTCACAACATAATGTGTAAGTGAATTTGGTCCTTATACCATTGTTCTTCCCTTGTTTGGGTTGACAATTGTTGCTAGAGTTCTAATTCTAGTTTAGTGGGTTATCATTTCCCTTGATGTTGTTGGTATATTTAGGAGAATCGATCCATAATCCCTATGGTGGTTGTTGTTATTTCTTCTTTCATTTCATTTTCTCGTTATTCTATGTATTTGAAGGATTTATTGTGTTTAGTTTCTCAAAAGATTGAGTTAGTTGAATGGGTGAAGATTGGAAAAAGTTGACATTGACTTGTTGTGAAATTTTTTGTGGCATCACAATCCTTACCGGAGGAACATGAAATGAGAAATAAGGGTTATATTGTGGAGGGATACTATATGGGTTTGGTATACCATATGATGTTGACATACCTCCTCTACAATTTTGAGTTTTGTATGAAGGTTAATGAACTTGTTGTGATGCATGTGATCCCAAGGGGTCATGCTAGGACCTAAGTGTGATGGACATGGTCCATTATGTGGGTTTTTTTGGAGTAGTATTAGGCATGTTGAATTACCCATGTGTGGATTGTCCATAGGAATATTTGGTTCCACTTTGGCATGTTGAATTACCCATGTGTGGATTGTCCATAGGAATATTTGGTTCCACTTTGATAGGTGTTAGAGCCACTATAATGGTTATCATAATGATTGTTTCCATAAGGATTTTGTGTGCCCATATGGGTTTGTGGCATGACTAAAATATCCAATCATCCCATTCTCCACATTAGAATAGGGTGAGGATAGGGAGCATGTAGAATGACTAGATATAAATACCTTAACTAGGCATAGATAAGGTCAAAATTTTGTTCTTTGAGAATAGAATCATCCTCTACTTGATGCATTTTTATGGCCATGTATTTGGAAATTAAGGGTAAGATATATATTTAAAAAGATAATCCAAGAGGAGTTTGTCTTACACAAGCCACTTCACCAATTCCATTTGTGGATATGATCCATGATATGGGTAGATGTTATTTAGAAAACAGTGAGGGATTTCCAATATGGTAAATTATGAATATGATGTGGTGGTGGTGGTGGTGGTACACCATGTCTTTCCATCAGGATCTCATTTTGGAAGTTCAACCGCGTTAGGTTCAAGTGCTGAAAATGAATCCCAATGGAAACAAGATTATAAAGGATGATCCTAGAAAAAATTATATAAACAATGTTAAACCCAAAGGTGAGTGTGAGGAGGTTGTTGATGGTCTACTTAGAGAAATAGACAGTTTCATATATCCTACGTAGGAGAAAAACAAAGAGCTAACCCTAACCCTAACTCGATTGGAGTCTTATGAGTTTGGGGACAAAGCCCATGAAATTACCATTTCACAACGGCCTTTCCTTTCTCCTCGTTGTTTGGCTTTTATGTGGATCTTGGTCTCCTTATCTATTGCTATCCCTCAACTTTCTCTTTCCCAACTCCTTCTCTATGTCTTGGCCTCTTGCCCTAGCTCTTGTCCTCCTCTTGGCCTCCTTCTGTTGCCCAACTATTATCTTCTCTGTCAGCTGAAAAGTGGTCGAAAGTGTGCTCTATAGTTTTGGCCTCCCTCTGGTCTTCCTTCTCTATCACTCAAGTGTACCGAATTATGCCTCTAATTTCATGAGGTGAGATGCCAGTAACGTCATGTCTTTGTTTGTTTGAATTTATATATTTTTTAATTTTTTAATTAATATAGTTTATAAAATTAATTTATATTAATTTATATTTAATTATATTTAACATATATAATATATATGTAAGAAGTGGTGAATGAATTCATGGTTAGTCAACAAACTAATGAGTTAGTGTATTGGTGTCAAGTGGGTTAGTGAGTTGGCGGGTAAGATGTTAGTGTGTTAGGGTTGGGCCGTGTGAAGGGGGTTAGGGCTAGGCTATGGATTGGTGGGTTATGGGTTAGTGGGTTAGGAGGGTTAGGTGTCACTGGATTCAAGGTTACAGGTTAAGGAGTAAGGGTTAGTGGGTTAGTGGTTATGGATTAACATGTCAAAGGATTAAGGGTTAGTAGGGTATGGCTTAATAGTTACAAGTTAAAGGGTTAATGGTTAGTATGGGTTAGTGTTAGTGGGTGAATGGGTTAGTGGTTCATATGTCACTAAGTGAGGGTGTTAGTGGTTCAGAAGTCACCGAGTGAGTTTGTTAGTGGTATAGGGTTAGAGGGTTAGTGGGCTAGAGGGTTAGGTGTCAATGGATCAAGGTTATAGGTTAAGGGGTAAAAGGTTAGTGGGTTAGAGGGTTAGTGGTAAGGGGGATAATGGTTTAAGAGATAATGGTTTAGGGTTCAATAGGTAATGGTTTAATGGGTTAGGAGTTACCGTTTTAGAAGTTAAGTGGGTTAATGGGTTATTGATTTGGATTCTAGTAGGAGTTAGTGGGTTAGCTGTCAAGAATTAGTGTGTTAGTGTGTAGTGAAGTTAGTGGGTTGGTATTTTTTAGCCTATATAATGTATTTGTGTGTTCAACATTAGGGATTATTGGTTTCCATGTGGTTAGTGATTACTAGGCTAGATGTTAGTCAATTAATCATCATTCAGAGTTAGTAGGTTAGATGTTAGTCAATTAGTTCTCATTAGTTAACACAAGTGACCATTAGTGGTTGGGTTTTAGGGTTATGGATTGCTCTCTTTTTGGTTTAGGGATCATTAGGGATATAAATTTAATTGGTTATGTGTTAGGATATTGGTTAAATATCAATCAATCCATTTAACATGTTAGTATGCACTTATCGTGTTAGTGCTTAGTGGGTTAGGATTTAGTGTCTTAGTTTTCATCCAATTAGTGGTTAGTGGGATAATTTCATCCATGGTTAATGGGTTAGGGCTATGTGTTAGTGGGTTAGTATCTTAGGGTTAGTGAGTTAGGTATTAAGGGGTTAGTGCATTAGGGATGAAGGATTAGTGGGTTATGGGTTACTGGATAATGTGTTGGGGATTAGAATTCAAAGGGTCACATGCTAGTGTGTTAGGATTAGAGTTAGTGGTTATGGGTATTAGGTTAATAATTAGTGGGTTGGACATTAGAGTGTTTTTTAAGAACTAGAGGAATTTGTAATTTCCCTCGATTACCTAGGCGAGACACAAGTTCAAATCTAGCTAACTTCCACTATAACCCATAGATTACTTCCAACAACTTGCAATCCAATCCCTAGCAATAAAATTATGACATAACAAGAGTCGATAAGTTCGAAGAAACATGCGCAAGGGGGTCCCACCTGGGCATCTAATACTCTAGCCTTATCACAACAAGCCAAAATATCATTGTGGATTTGAACCTAGGTGAGGAGAGAGAGAGAGATCCACTCCAAACCATTTAGGTTAGGTATTAGAGTGCTAATATGTAGGAATGTAAGTGTAAATGAGTTAGTGGTAAGTGTCTTAAAGGTTAGGGGTTAGAAAATGAGTGCATTAGGGTTTAGCTCATTAGTTCATAATGGGTTAGGGGTTAGTAATGCTTTAGGTTTAATGCATTATTTCTTAAATGGGTTAGTGGGTTAGGGATTAGTGTGTTAGGAAATTAAAGGTTAGTAGGGTATGCTTAATGATTTTGGAGTTCAAGTAGGCTAGTAGATCAAGAGTTAGTGGGTTAAGGGCCATTAGGGATTAATGGGTTTAGAGGTTGTGGGTTAGTAGGTTAATATTTGTTAAAGGTTATTGGGTTAAGTAATCTAGGTTATCAACATAAAATAATAATTGACATTTAAAAACTAATATTTGTTAAAAAAACTTTAATCAAAGGTTTTATTTGTTTAGTTATTTTAAGTTATTTTGGAGAACCATGTGACTAAAAGGACATCTTAATGGAAAATGAGGCATGTTAGGCATGTTTTAGGTCTCTACTTATGATGCCAAATGCTCATACTAGTGTTTTAATATTAAATGAGACAACATATTAAAACACCAAGTGGTCGTCGTAAAAATTTTCAATATGTAGTAGTGATATCTTCCTTCATTTTGTTCTCAACAAAACTGATTATGGACAACCTTCAATCTTCAAGAAAGTTTCTTCTCTCAATTCCTTCATTCTTTCAAAACTACCCATATTGTTAATTTCCTCTCCATCTCCCTTTTTTTTTTCATCAAGCAACATCCCCTATGAAATATTTTCTTTGAAATTCCAAAAACCAAGAGGATTCATCTCCTCTTCTTGAGGAATTTTTCCCTTTAAAATTCAAGTTGGTTGTTGGATTTAAAGTTTCCAACAAATTATTTTTAGAAATTTTAAATGAGGTTTTAGTTTGGACCACACCTTCCCTTCATAAGATTTTGGTCCCTAAATATTCAACTTGAAGATGGAAATACTATTCCAACACACTTAATTCTTGGTATCATTGCGAAATTTCCACCAAAGCTTAAAGAAATGTATTCCATGGTAGATTTATTTGAGCATTAAATGATCCATGGTTTGCAAGTGCAAAAATCTATTCTTTCCCCTTGACCTTGACTATGAAAACTTGTCTCTTGGATGTACGGTTTCTAGCATGCTATTCTAGATGAAGCCTCCAACACTTATCTTCACAATGTCTAGTTAACTTGCAATGATCGAAAACATTTCTATGGTTGCATAGGATGCTTGACATTATCTTCTTTGTTCATTTTATTTTTGATGTCTTTTCATCTTCCAAAGAAGAAGCCACTTTGGTGGTCTTTCATGTGCTGAACGTATTGATTAGAGTGCCAAATAATTATCATCCTTGTGGCCTTTCTTCTTATAATATATTCAAACCAAAAAATTCCTAGTCATGCCTCTTTGGTTTTCATTTGTGCTTGTTGGATTTTTTTCTTGGTACCCCAAGTCTTGGTACATATTTGGGTGGTCGAAACATCCCTTTGTCGCCCTTGTTCAAGATTCTACAAGAATATTGGAATGGTTTGTTGTCCATTCAATTTTCCACAGTTTAAATGGCTTCTTATTCAATTCCTCTTACTTTAACTAGTTTGTTGTGCATACAGATGTATGGTCTGGGGACCAGATCGTATCATCTCTTGGTGGCTCTCTCATTATTATGTTACTTTATTAATGAAGCAACTAGAAAAACTTGGTTTATTGCATTCAACAGTAAACTGGACAAGTTTTTGATATTTCTAAGAAATGGAAAGCTTTGCTGAGAATGAGACAAGAAAAAGTTGAAGTGTCTCAGATCAGATAATGGAGGTGAATATTTCAACAAGGAGTTTGATGATTACTATTCATACCATGGAATTCCTTAGAGAGAAGACAGCTCTAAGAACACCACAAGAAAATGGTGTGGCCGAAAGGATGAACAGACAATCATGGAGCTGCAAGGAGTATGAGATTGCATGTTGGTTTTCCTTACAATTTTGGGTAGATTTTGTAGATAATCGTTGTTTAATTAATAAACGAGGACCTTCCATCTATTTGATGGGTACAATCAGAGGGGTAATGGAATGTAAAAAGGTAAACTATTTTTTGAAAACTTTCTATTGTGAAGCATTTGTCCATAATGGCTTCTTATTCAATTCCTCTTACTTTAAATGGTTTATTGTGCATACATATGTGGCTGGGGACCAACTCGTATTTCTCTTGGTGTCTCCTTTCATTATTATGTTACTTTTATTGATGATGCCACTATAAAAACTTGGGTTTATCGTGATTCGACAAAAAATTTGATGTTTTTATACTTTTAAGAAATGGAAATCTTTGCTTAAGAATGAGACAAAAAATTTTGAAGTGTCTCAGACGATAATGGAGGTGAATATTGCAACAAGGAGTTTATTGATTACTATTCATACCATGGAACTATAGAGAAGATAGCTTCCAAGAACACTGCTACGAAAATGGTGTGTGTCAGAAAGGATGAACAGATTAGATCATGGAGCATGCAAGGAGTATGAGATTGCATGTCGTATTTTCTCCACAGCTTTGGGAAGATGCTATAGATAATTGCTTCCTATCAAAACAAAGGACTAAAGCTCTTGGATGGTATAATTCCATAGAAGGAATGGATAGGAAAAAGGTACACTATTCTTTTGAAAATTTCATTGTGAAGCATTTGTCCATATTGATAAAGAAAATATAACAAAGCTTGAGGAAAATCCAAAAAGTGTACCCCTATTGATATGGTGTTAATGATTTTGGTTATCGCTTTATGGGATTATGAAACAAATAAAAAAATCATTATGAGTAGAGATGTCATATTCAATGACAAGCTCATGTACAAAGATTGGTTGGGTGTGGAAAGAAACAGAAAAAAATAATACACATTGCTTGATGATATCACTGAAAAGAAATTCCAAAGGGAACCAAATCAAACAAACAGAGAAACAGTACCTAAAACACCTACAAGCAAGTTGTTGGAAAATCTACCGTGTTATGACAATTCCCTTGAACGATACCTCCTTCATTGTATTATGACATTGACTCCATTCTAGTGAACCTGAATTTTATGAAGAGGCAATGTTGGTAGACACCAAAAGGAAGTGGAGAAAGGCATGAAAGAGGAAATGGATTCCTTGGTAAATAACCATACTTGGGACTTGTCTGGCCAGTTCGCAGGAAAAGAGCATTGCAGAATAATGGGTTTACAAGTTGAAGGAAGAAGATGGAGGAGAAAGCCATACAAGGACTTGTTGTAAAGGGGTTTGTAACAAAAAGGTATAGATTTTGATGAAATATTTTCTCCTGTTGTTAAAATGACTCTAATTAGAACTATTTTAAGTCTTGTGGTAGAAGATTTGCATCTTGAATAGTTAGATAAAACAACTTTTCCATGGGGATTTGAGGAAGAGATTTATATGCAACAACCATAGGGTATGAGGTCAAAGGAAGCATAATTTGGTATGTAGGTGAATAAGAGATTATATGGCCTAAAGAAAGATCCAAGGCGATGGTATTTGAAGTTTGGATTGTGTTTATGACGTAATTGTGGTTATAGTAGATGTCATTCTGGACACCTATGGTTTACTTAAAAAGCTAGAAAATGGAAGATTTATTATCTCATTGTACAGATGACATGCTTTGTTGGTGGGTCTAATATGCAAGATATAAATGTGTTCAAGAAGAAATTAGCCAATTCATTTGCTATGAAGGATTTGGTGTCAGAAAGAAAATCCTTGGCATGAGAATAACAAGAGATAGGAAAAGTTGCAACCTATTATTGTCTCAGGGTGAGTACACGAGAAGGTGTTGGAGAGGCTTAGAATGAAAAATGAAAACCATTAGTACACCTTTGGCCAGCCATTTCAAATTAACTAAGGAAATGTGTCCCAAGACATAGGAGGATATAGAATACATGTCCAAGGTCCCATATTCCACATTGGTAGCTTGATGTATGCAATGGTTTGCACAAGACTGCATATTGCACATGAAGTGGGAGTTGTGAGAAGATATATGAACAATCCAGTAAAGAACATTGGGAGGCAAGAAGGCCCTCAGATACTTGAGAGGTAATTCTAATCATGCATTATGTTTTGAGGTTCAAAAAATATTCTACAAGGATATGTTGATTTATATATGGTAAGTGATAAAGATAACAGGAGAGTACCATTGTGGTAAGTGTTTACTATGGGTGGAACAACAACAAGTTGTATTTCAAAACTCCAGTGTTAGTTGTTTCTACCAACAACGTAGGCAGCATGTTGTTGCTACAGAGGCTAGTAAAGAGATGATTTGTTACAGAGGTTTATGGAAGAATTGGGAAAGAAGCAAGAGAATAACAAATTGTACAGTGACAACCATATTTCCATTCATCTTGCAAAGAACTCCTAAACTTCCATTCAAGGACTAAGAATATATAGTTGAGGTACCACTTCATATGATATACCTTGAAGATGGACATTTGAAGTTGGAAAAGATACACACTCCAGCTTAATCCCGTACATGCTAACAAAGGAGTAATTCAGAGAACCGAAGTTCCTTCTCGCTTTTAGTTGGTCTCTCAAGAATGAAGATGAAGATGAGGAATTTCTAGGTCCAAGAAGGTTCAGATTCCATCATATACACCAAATAAAGATGGAGTTGTTGAGATTAGTCTCCAAGTGGGGAGATTGTTGGTTGTGGGGTATTGATTATCTTCCCGATTCATAGGTATTTTACTTTCTACCATGTTTATACCCCATGAAGTATTTACACCCTATAAGCATGTACACTCTCCACGCAAGGGAGTGGGGGGTACCTCCGGGTCCTGGGACAAGGCACTTCAGTGGGGTCTGGGAGAAGCCCCGAAGGAAAAATTGCCTCTAAATGTATATTGTGGTTTCATTGTAAACTGGAATCAGTTCTCATTATAAGGTCATAGATCTAATAGTAGAGATTATGTTAGGTTGTTTTCCCTAGGCTGAAACCCTCTTTTTATGAGGGAAATGTATTGTGGCTATGGTTGATGGCTAATATTGTATTCTTAGAGGAGACTATGAGAGAAAGAAGAGGAAGTTACAATGGGTTTGTTGTAGGTTGTATCCCTTCATGCCGGATAATAATAAAGGGAAGACCCGCAATTTCCCGGGTGGATGTAGCCCACACTAGTGAACCACGTAAATCAGGTCTCTATTGTATTGTGTATTTATGTATTTTATTTCCGTGATTTGTCATTTATCACCACGGTCCGTTCTAACATTTCTAGCTTGAGCTAAGCTACAATTACTCACTTTCTCTTGTCCACCAAAACCTAGTCCTTGATGTTTGACCCTATGTTCAACTACAATGGGGATTATAATACCTTGGATTTCCTAGCCCTTTATTATTGCAGTTCATTTATTTCATGATCTTGGAATTGATGTCTCTGGTATGATTTTCAAAAACACAAAAGGGTTCTTGAGAAAGGCCCTTGGAGAATGAACTTATCATTCTCTTATTTTTCATGGTATTGGCTTCTGTAGTATAAATGGAAGGTTGATTTTCTTCCTTGGTCTATTGGAAAACTACATATAACTTCGCCAATGTATCCTCCATGTTATTTTCCAACTCTTGGTGTTGAAGTTGAGCCATCATTTGAGTGAGCCTTCCTTTGTCAATCATTCATTGAATTACCTTCCTGCTAAGGTGTTATATCTCTTTGCATGAGTAGTAGCATTTGAGTACCGGGCAATAAGTAACGTGAGGGGGTTAGAGGGGCAGCTGAGCCCCGGCTGGTTCAGCAATTTCCAAATTTTTGTTTTTCGACCCACATATTTCCTAAGATGACATAATTGGACCACATGATATTAGGTGGTTTTTCTAATACGGTTTTTGGCCGATGGTTTTCTTTTTCTGGTTAATAAATTAGGGTTATCGACTTATACAGGCCAATGGATTAGGGTTTTTTATGTCATGGGATCCTATATGTATATTGTAATAAAAACAATGTAACACAAATGTATGAATATAATATATGATGGTTTTCCGGGTTTAGCTCTGTGAAAAATCAGGTAGTAATGTTTGTATTTTACATTGTATCTTTTCTTTTCTTTTTTGAATATCGCTTTATGTAGATATTGTACAAGGTTAGAATTTCTACATTCTCCCACTTGAAAGAGATGAACTTTTATCTTGTCCCAATCTTCCATAATAATGGTGAGAGAACCTGAACATTCAACAAAGTGCTCCTTTAAAAAAGGTAACATTTTATCAACGTCATTTTTCAGCCTTGTGATCCTCTCTTTCAACTATTGATTCTCTTCTTGGATCTTCACATTGGTGGCTCTTAAGTCTTATAACCTCTCTTTTAATTTCAATATTTTTCCCATGATGGGTATATTTTCTCCTCAAAGTGCATCAACTACTTTAAAGTTATGGATTCAACTGATCTAATACCAATATAATCTTTAAACAAGAGACTTATAGCCCAAACATCTCACCAACATGGATCATTTTGTAGAAATAGAGTTTGATGTGTATGCAATCTACAATTACTCACCAACAAGGATGAAAGAATGACATTGTTCTCTATGCAATTTTGAGTGAAAACATTCTCTTCTTCTAATCATCAATAGAAAAAATGGTTATGTTTCTTAGATTATTTTAACTCTTGGATTGTTTGTTATACAAAGCCAAGACCAATTAAAACTACAACATTCAAGTACACTCTAAAAATATTGCGTTTAGGCTTTTGTGCAATATGCCAATCAAAAACACTCTACAATTATCCTATTCAAAATTAATTTCTAAAATTGGATATTTTTCTTTCAATGCCAATTAAATAGGAGAAAAATTGTAATGCTAAACTTAAACAAGGAAATATGAAACTCTATTAAGATACATATTGATGCACTTTCACAAGCTTCTCTACCCATTGAAAACAAAAACACACGTAAATTTTCCAATAAAGTAATAACCCTGCTATTTGACAGTACCTACACACCAATTAAGCCAATGGCCATCACTCCCTACTCCAATAAGTGTGATACTCTTGCACACTTTTCCCTAGATTCTATAGGAAGTAATGTCAATGGATCTCACATTAAATTTTTACAATAGATCTCATATCCAAATCTAAAACAGGCCACTAATCTATCCATTCACATGCATACATTCCAACGATGCAAAAACATTTATCACTGTCACATCATTATAAAATGTGTATATTGGGAGTGGTTTGGTGAAAGATAAATGATGTCAACCAACGATCAAATTTGAACCTATCCCAACCCTTCTAAAGGGTTCCAACTCATCATAGAAGGGTTTTTCCAAATTTTCCTTCAAAAACAATTCTAAGAATTAAATTAAACATGTCCAATGGGAAGTGCGAAATTAATTAAAATCTTTCAAAGAAGGGAAACCTTTAAAATATCCCGCCAAAATTAATTTTAATATGCACCAGAAAATATACCAAATATTGGATCTAACATCTATATTTAAGGATCTAGAGTCTGAATGATTTCAAATTTGATTTGAATTTAGACCTCACATTGAAAGATATGCTATAATTACACCCCACCTAAGAATTGTTTTATGTCCATGCTTTCCTATTCTTCAAGTGCCATCTGCTATTGTCGTACCACTTTTAATTTGGTGTTAAATGAAATTTTGGGAACATGAATCCTTACACAATATCCATTGTTCATATGGATCCTACTGTTGGGCTCAACTTTTTGAAGCCTCATCATTTCACCCCTAGCTCACTCTCATTCTCTCATTTGATTTTTCATAGCTTCTCCTCGAAGCTCTAGTTTTGAGCTACATGTGAATCCATAGATGCCCTCTCATTGATTGCTAACTAATTTATCTCATAAAAATTTAATTTCTATGGTTTGGTTCTAAGCATTTCTGACAGTGGTACAATGTTTGGTAAAGCTTTCATTGGTGTGGAGATTTTCGAAAGAGGACACATAGGTTTCCTTCTCCATAATTCAAAGGTACTACAACTGTGTTGATTTTCTGAGTAGTGCCAGTTATTGATATTGAAATTTTTTTTGTGTCGATTACAAAGGAACTAGGTTTGCATTCACCCTATCCTTTGAATTTGACCTCTTCATCCCATGGAAATGATAACAAGTTTGTTTTAATTTCAAAAATTGGTGTGGTCATTACGGAAGCCTTAGGCTTGACACGCTTTTTGGCTTCGTGGTTTTAGTTTGAGCAATACGTAATTTATCCTCTGGAAAATATGAACATGGATGTTCATTTCAAACCTATTTGGGTCAATTATTTTCATTTTTTGGGGGAGGGAGCTACCTCTATTACCATTCCAGGTGTTTGCAACCATTATTATGCATGGATCTTGATTTCAATTGTTTACATGGATTCTTTGGCATCCCATGGATTTAAATGCAACTCATTTGGGCTTATAATGCTTTTGTTTCGATTATTCTAGTCCCACATATTGAATTTGGGCATACAACCTTATGTTTGGTTTGGTATGGGTCTTCATCTACAATAATGCAACATGGGTATCATTATTTTTCCTTTTCCTTCCAATCCAAAACATACTTTGACCTCCTATTGGTTTGTTGGTTTCAACTTTCTAGGTAATGTTTGGCACCTACATCCTTTACTTTATAGTTATTGTTTTGGGATTTTTTAATTTCATTTCTTGGCATGCCTCCAGTTCATTTGTTTAAGACCGACCCATATGCTTTGAGCTATCATTGTTTTCTAGGAGTCATTTTCTATACTCTTGACAATGTGTTTGATTACTTGTAAATACAAATGGTGGTACACCATTTTATGCATCACCTCGGCTTGCATTGAAACCTCTTCTCATTCCTAGCTTTGAAATGTATCCCCTCATGTGTTATTTCACTTCCATACATCACTAGATATGAATTTTTGTTGGTTTGTTTGATTTTGAATGGAACACATTGACCCATTCATGTTTGGTTATCACTTAACATAGTATGGAATTCTATTTGTGTATGGTATATAGAGTTTGTTGGCCTTCAACCTTTCTCAATATTGAGACCTCCTACCTATCTTATTAGACCAACATTTATTTTGCAATGTTAATTTGCTTGTTTAAATCGATAAGTTTGATACCATAATCCAACCTCTTAGAAAGAATTTGAACATGAGATGTGGGTTTAAAATGTTGTTGTAATTATTGCAATGATGATAGATCAGGACTTTCAGGACTTTCATTGGAGACATTAGATCTGTTAATGTTTCTCTCTCTTAGTGCACCTTATGCTCTAAATAAGGTAGATTGGAGCACTATTTATGATGTATGGAAACAAATGAAGCTAGAAAGCAGGGATGATTTTAATGATGGAAGTTTATTTTAAAATGTAGAAACCTTTATGAATCTTACTAATCCCTTCACATATGCCAACTAAAAATGATTGGCGATATTTCTAGTAAAAATATTCAAATTTCTAAGGATTTAATATAGTTTTTATAAAATTTTGGCGCATTTTAAGGTAAAAATAATTTTATCCTTCAAAATTTGGGCGAATCATTTTTAAAATAACGAATCTCGTTTTTAGAAAAACCATGGAAAATTAGCCCATGAGCGAAATTAAGAAATTGTTAGATCTGCATATTTGAGTGATTATTTCTATATAATTCGAGTGCCCCAAGAGTTTTGCAGCATGTTGAATCCATTTTTACATTCATAAATAAATTTTAAACAACAAAAAATAATGATTTCAAACAAATTTGTTTCGTCATATTCAAACAAAAAAAACCATTTCACAGAACAGTTAGACAACGCCTGAATTAGATATATATCTTGTGTGAAAAGTTAACTTATAACTTTATAGATATGTAGTGGTGACATTTAAGTATCAATATGTAAAGTATCGTCACTTGAACCTTTCAAAACATAATGCATGTTTCTTGCCTTGTAATTATATGATGACAAATTATTTTGTAATGCACTAGCAAATAATAAATCTATAAAATATTCACAACAAAGAATAATGATATATATTAAATATCAAGCTAGTATTTTTTATTTACTATAAAGCGTTGAGCTATCATGACTTCAAAAAGAGTATAAGACAATAATGTGTGTGGTTCTACTAAGAAAAGGCTAGAATGAAATAATGAATTAAGTATATGTTTAATGAAATAATGAATTAGGTATATTTCATTAGGTATATGTTTAATGTCAAAAAATTGTAGTTATAAGTTTGTAATAAAGATATGTAGTAGTGTGATTATTGTTTGGATCATATGTTTTGGGATGAGTAATGTTTATGTTTATTTTTATTTTTTAGTGGAATATGTTGTGTGTAAATATGATTTTACTAATAAAAATAAGGTGTATTTGGTTTATTAGGTTATGGTTTAGTAGTAAATTGAAGTAGTTAGTATATTTTGTTTGTATTTGACTGATATTTGGACCTTCAGTCAAATACAAATATGAAACTTGGAATCATTAACATATCTACTAGAACATATGAAAACTAGGGTTTATGGCTTCCATGATGAATTGATGATGGAAGAAAGTGGGTGTGTCAGCCAAATTTGAGTCTAGAAACCCTCCCATATCATTAAGGCATGCGAATAGTCTATCCATGACAAATTTCAGTGCTTACAGAAACTGTTTGAAAAAATTTCAACGTTGGCCCCATTCGCAGGTCCATGTTGTTGGTGTCTAGTCCTCATGCAATTTCCATTCCTCCTTCATCATTCCTCGTTCCTCGTTCCTTGACCATGGTGTAGTCCCCAAGATCCATTATTTTTGTACAAAATTACATACTAATGGAATAAAATTATCGATGAACGTTTTTCGTCGATAGTATAGAAAATTCGCCGCAAGATTATTTATATTCGTCTCTCTTGCAACGATATCAAATGATGCTTGGATTCATTTCATATTTGGTTTATCAACATTAAATATCAATTTTATATTTTTCACACTAGTTGGACCTTCAGTCAAATACAAATATGAAACCTGGAATCATTAACATATCTACTAGAACATATGAAAAATAGGGTTTATGGTTTCCATGAAAAATTGATGATGGAATAAAGTGGGTGTGTCAGTCATATTTGAGTCCATAAACCCTCCCATATAATTAAGGAATGAGAATAGTATATCCATGACAAATTTCAAATCTTACAGAAACTGTTTGAAAAAATTTCAATGTTGGCCCCATTCGCAGGTCCATGTTGCCGGTGTCTACTCCTCGTGCAATTTCCATTCCTCCTTCACCGTTCCTCGTTCCTCATTCCTAGACCATGGTGTAGTCCCCAAGATCCATTATTTTTGTACAAAATTACATACTAATGGCATAAAATTATCGACGAACTTTTTTCGTCGACAGTATAGCAAATTCGTCACAAGATTATTTACATTCATCTCTTTTGCGATGATATCAAATTATTCTTGGATTCATTTCATATTTGGTTTATCAACTTGAAATATCAATTTGATACTTTGCACACTAGCTGGACCTTCAGTAAAATACAAATATGAAACTTGGAATCATTAACATATATACTAGAACATATGAAAAATAAGGTTTATGGTTTCCATGATGAATTGATGATGGAAGAAAGTGGCTGTGTCAGTCAAATTTGAGTCCAAAAACCCTCCCATATCGTTAAGGCATGAAAATAGTCTATCCATGACAAATTTCAGTGCTTACAGAAACTGTTTGAAAAAATGTCAACGTTGGCCCCATTCGTAGGTCCATGTTGTAGGTGTCTAGTCCTTGTGCAATTTTCATTCCTCCTTCGTCGTTCCTCGTTCCTCATTGCTTGACCGTGGTGTAGTCCCCAAGATCCATTATTTTTGTACAAACTTACATACTAATGGAATAAAATTATTGACGAACGTTTTTCGTCGATACTATAGAAAATGCGTCGCACGATTATTTACATTCATCTCTCTTGGGACGATATCAAATGATGCTTGGATTCATTTCATATTTGGTTTATAAAATTGAAATCTCAATTTGATACTTTGCACACTAGCTGGAACTTTAGTAAAATACAAATATGAAACTTGGAATCATTAACATATCTACTAGAACATATGAAAAATAGAGTTTATGGTTTCCATGATGAATTGATGATGGAAGAAAGTGGGTGTGTCAGTCAAATTTGAGTCTAGAAATCCTCCCATATCGTTAAGGCATGTGAATAGTCTATCCATGACAAATTTTAGTGCTTACAAAAACTGTTTGAAAAAATTTCAACGTTGGCCCCATTCGTAGGTCCATGTTGCCGGTGTCTAGTCCTCATGCAATTTTCATTCCTCCTTCATCGTTCCTCATTCCTTGACCATGGTGTAGTCCCCAAGATCCATTATTTTTTTACAAAATTACATACTAATGGCATAAAATTATCGACGAACGTTTTCCGTCAATAGTATAGCAAATTCGTCGCAAGATTATTTACATTCGTCTCTATTGTGATGATATCAAATGATGCTTGGATTCATTTCATATTTGGTTTATCAACTTGATATCAAATATGAAACTTGGAATCATTAACATATCTACTAGAACATATGAAAAATAGGGTTTATGGTTTCCATGATGAATTTATGATGAAAGAAAGTGGGTGTGTCAGTCAAATTTGAGTCTAGAAATCCACCCATATCGTTAAGGCATGTGAATAGTCTATCCATGACAAATTTCAGTTCTTCCAGAAACTGTTTGAAAAAATTTCAACGTTGACCCCATTCGCAGGTCCATGTTGTCGGTGTCTAGTCCTTGTGCATTTTTTGTTCCTCCTTCATTGTTCCTCATTCCTTGACCATGGTGTAGTCCCCATGATCCATTATTTTTGTACAAAATTACATACTAATGGCATAACATTATTGACGAACATTTTCATCGATAGTATAGTAAATTTGTCGCAAGATTATTTACATTCGTCTCTCTTGTGAAGATATCAAATGATGCTTGGATTCATTTCATATTTGGTTTATCAACTTGAAATCTCAATTTGATACTTTGCAAACTAGTTGGACCTTCAGTCAAATACAAAAATGAAACTTGGAATCATTAACATATCTACTAGAACATATGAAAAATAGGGTTTATGGTTTCCATGATGAATTGATGATGGAAGAAAGTGCGTGTGTCAGTCAAATTTGAGTCTAAAAATCCTCCCATATCGTTAAGGCATGAGAATAGTCTATCCATGACAAATTTCAGTGCTTACAAAAACTGTTTGAAAAAATTTCAACGTTGGCCCCATTCCCAGGTCCATGTTACCGGTGTCTAGTCCTCGTGCAATTTTTGTTCCTCCTTCATCGTTCCTCATTCCTTGACCATGGTGTAGTCCCCAATATCCATTATTTTTGTACAAAATTACATACTAATGGCATAAAATTATCGACGAACGTTTTTCGTCGATAGTATAGAAAATTCGTCGCAAGATTATTTACATTTGTCTCTCTTGCAACGATATCAAATGATGCTTGGATTCATTTCATATTTGGTTTATCAACTTGAAATCTCAATTTGATACTTTGCACACTAGCTGGAACTTCAGTAAAATACAAATATGAAACTTGGAATCATTAACATATCTACTAGAACATATGAAAAATAGGGTTTATGGTTTCCATGATGAATTGATGATGGAAGAAAGTGGGTGTGCCAGTCAAATTTTAGTCTAGAAACCCTCCCATATCGTTAAGGCATGCAAATAGTCTATCCATCACAAATTTCAAAGCTTACATAAACTGTTTGAAAAAATTTCAAAGTTGGCCCCATTCGCAAATCCATGTTGTCGGTGTCTAGTCCTCATGCAATTTTCGTTCCTCCTTCCTCCTTCCTCGTTCCTCATTCTGTGACCATGGTGTATTCCCCAAGATCTATTATTTTTGTACAAAATTACATACTAATGGCATAAAATTATCGACGAACGTTTTTCGTCAATAGTATAGCAAATTTGTTGCAAGATTATTTACATTCGCCTCTCTTGCGATGATATCAAATGCTGCTTGGATTCATTTCATATTTGGTTTATCAACTTGAAATATCAACTTGATACTTTTCACACTAGCTAGACCTTCAGTCAAATACAAATATGAAACTTGGAATCATTAACATATCTACTAGAACATATGAAAAATAGGGTTTATGGTTTCCATGATGAATTGATGATGGAAGAAAGTGGGTGTGTCACT
>SNQJ01S0119268.1:27387-39958 GCA_010110895.2 Picea sitchensis
ATATATATACATATATATAATTTTATATAAAATTGAAAAAATAAAAAAAGATAATGAATATATAGGTAATTTCCATGGGACGATATTCATTCGATCTACCATCAATGTGACCATATTTCCTACAATGTTTTGTATTTGTTGCTATTAAAATTCTTACGGGACATCTGAGGCAACATTTTTTACAAAGGAAATAACATCTACCATCACCCTTTTCACACGCTTTACTTTTTTCCTCACCTCTAACAACATTTTGTGACATTGTTCCACACAAAAATACAATTTCGGAACCGTCATTTTTATAGAAAGATTGTCACAACATCTTTGAATCATCAAATATTTATAGTGCAATTTTAGGTCACTATCGTCGCAATTGCGACGAATGTGACCTAAAAATAATTTTTTTTTTACCTATTTTTTTAGGTCATTTTTAATGGTCAATTTTAAGGTTAAGGCACACATCGTCTCTTTTGCGACAAACATTGACCATAATAATCTGGTGAAACTACCTGCATCAAGATTGCGATGAATACGGGGTGGATTTAAAAAACTTGAACTTTTTCTCTTGCATGTTGCGACAAAAGAGTACTTTTGTCGCAAGTGTTTGTCGCAAAATTTTCAATATGTAGTAGTGCCTTATGGTCTCCTCCAATGTCTTGGGATCATCATACCATATTTTGTCACTGATGAATGATGGAAATCCACTCAAATACCTCTGAATCTTAACTGTCTCATCCTTGATGAAAGAGGCATACTTCAACATTTCTAAAAACCTTCTTTCATATTCATCTATTGTCATACTCCCAAGCTTGAGTTCAAAGAAATCTTTCATTTTCTTGTCATAGTATCTCTTAGTCAGGTATTTCTTTTCAAAATACTTCTTGAATTCTCTCCAAGTAACACTTTTCTCTTTAATGTGTTGCACCTACACAAGACAATTCCACCACATGATTGCCTTTCCTTTGAGTTGATAGATAACAATTCTACCTTCTGCATGAGAACAATAATTATGCAATTGAAAATACTTTCTCATGCCCAACAACCATGTCTTTTCATCTTCATCCTTCTTGTGCTCACCATAAAATGTAGGAGGTTTGATTTTGTTCATTTCTCCTCGTTTCTCATCCACCCTAGACCTCTTGTTCTTCCTGACAGGGGAATAACTTGAGCTGTTGTGTTCTCTCTTATTGGAATGCCTCGAGGAGTGGTGGTGATGTCTACTAACACTTCTTGCTCTTCTTTTCTCATCATGAGATCTATGACTTCCATATTTTCTTGAGCCACTCTCCTTATCCAATTTATTTTCTATTATGTTCAAGATCTGCAATAACTTCATGTTGAAGTCATCTTGCTACTCGTATTTCATAATCCTTTCATTATCATATTTATGTATTTGGACATCCTTCTGTAATTTTTTAATGGTCTCTACCATATTCATGTTTTCATTCCTTTCATCTCCATGTCCATTGGAGTTTGTTCCTGCCATGCCCAAATGGACATGCATCCATTTGATTTCATCTTCCTTGTTGTAAGTCATTTGTGCCTCTTCCATTACTATGGACTCTATCCTGATCTAGTTATTTTTAACTCTGCAAAATGTGCATCCAACAAAACTTTGTTAGGCTAAATGTTTCAACAATTTCATGAAAAATATGAACCATTTTGGTTCAATAATATATCAGAAATCTTTCTTCTGATTTAATGGAAATTTGAATTCCTAGATAAATTTAATGAGTGGATATTTATATTCCCCTATCCAATACCTTTCCAACACCTTCTCCCATTCTCAATTCTGAGTCTTGAGCAGAAAGTTATGGCTATTTAAAAATTGCCCATTAATTTTGTTGTTCCTTTTTCTCAACTTGGCACAACTCTGCACTGTAATATGTATTTTTGCACCTACTCCTTTGGAATTTTCATAGGATATCAATTATGTTTATTCATATACATATTATGGACAATTTTTTCAATTTTCACCTCTTTTTGGGTTCTGGGATGCTAGTTACAGCCTGCTGAAATTCCAGACCAAAATACCATATTGTAACTGGTATGCTACAGGTTCCTTATTTTCCATATTAAATGATTTTGACATGCCCAAAAATTTAATTGAGATATTGGAATATCTTCTATGGTTCCATATATTTCCATTGACTTCTCTTGTGCCTCAATCTGATTCCAAAGCAGAAAGTTATGGTTCTTTGAAGTTAGATGGGTCTTAAAATTTACCCTTCACTTTGTGTTGTAACTTTCTCATAAAAGCTCTGTTTGATGAACAATTTACACCATTAGAAAGCTCTCTCCGAGCTCTTTTATTTGAGTTGAAGAGACAGAGTGTGCCTTGGGGGTACACTCTATTCTCATGGTTTTTGAGTATCTAGAAACGTTGTTAAGGCCCTAAAAAACACGCTGCAAAAAGATGACGTTCAAATGATATAAAATGTCGCAGAAAATTGTTGGTTTTTTGTTGTTGTTCACCCTTCAAACAACTTCACATGCACAAATTTCAACCTGCACACCCATATTTACCATGCACAATAACAACACCAGGTAAATCATGATTTGCACACTTTAAAACCATTGTGTTTCACTTCTCTGTCGTGCTAATAACTTGTGCACACTACTTTTGTGTCGCGCACCCATATTCACCGCGCACAGTTTTGGTTCTTGCACTATTACCTGTTGCGCGTAGTTTTTGTATCACGCGCTGATATTCCATGCGCATTATACTCTACATGCTGCACCATGCCATATTTTAGTACACCCCCACCACACACCAATACTCTGCGCGCACCATTAACTAGATTGTTGCGCGACAACATATCCGTACATTGTGTGCGCACCAACAAAACTCCTCTGTGCTATGCAAATACTGTGCACACCACACACATAATTATTATGTATGTGCATACCACGTGCACCTTAATATGCATATTCACACCGTGCAATGCTAAATTTAATGCGCACACCCATAGACAATCATTTTTCTGCGTCGTGCCAAAATTTTACCTATCACAAGTTTTTCACTGTGCAACATGCATTTTTAGTGCGCCCACCTGCACACATTCATTTTAATGTGTATCAATTCCTCGTGAATTACGCTATAGAAATTGGGGATTTTCGCTTAACTTTTTTCCCAATTTACCATTGACATTTTGCAACCATGAAATTTGTTCAATTTCACCCTGATAACACGAATTCAACCTCTGTAACAACAAATCGTTGTGGGTGGACATTTCTGGAACAATTTTTTCCCAAACTCAATTCACGAATTGAGAATTTTAATTATAAAACTCGCTCCAACTATCATGGCTTCACTGTGACTTCAAATTCGACCAATTCTCGATCTGAATTTGCTAGAATAGATATTAAATCAATAATATCTCACCACATGGCCGAATTTCTCAATTTTCTCATGAATTTAACAACTGAAATTGGGTATTTTTCCCAATTCCACCCAATTGTTGTTTCTTTTTACCATGGATGCTCTGTAGCTCGAAATTTGGCCATTTCAAAATTAATCCTCTGTAAATTCGATTCACTCAACTTGCTCGAACCATCCAGGATTAGTGTTGAAAAATGAGGCTCTAATACCATATTGTAACATCCCAAGCCATCCGTGTTGGGCCATGCTACACCAGAGAAATATTATGTTCTCTTTGCAGAACATACTATAACATACCCAGTATCCAACTGAGCTATGCCACATAAAATTTTCAAACTGTATACAATTAAAATACATACACACCGAACTCTTGCAGAAGTAGTATATATAAAACGTAAACATACAAATACATCTCTAAATACACGGATTTACACTGAAATAACAATAAACATATACATGCAGCATATACAGGCAATACCCATAAAAATAAACACAGTTATAACCGCACATATGATAACCCATAAAAATAAGCACGTAAATAACAATGCATCATGTAAATTTATCACACAATTGGCACTTATCTTGGTAAGAATGTCACCAACTACATGTAGACCTTCCATGAACCTCCTATCCTTAGACCACACTATTAATCACTCTCAACAGTGAGTCACCCCCAAGCTCGGACTAAACTCCACTCAGGTAAAGGGATTCCTAACCAGGCTAAAGGCTCATAGACAATAGGAAAGACTCCGTCAAAGGTGCCAAATCAAACTAACAACCTACAATCCTTCATTCCTCACATGCCTATCCCACCCAGGAAGTGTGCTCCTTCTCTGCTCAACAGTCCTTTAGCTTCCCCACTTCCTTTCCGGGCTTCAATAGCAGGTCAGACAGGAAGTCTCAGAGAACTGTAGTTGCAGTTTAGCACCTTCAGGAAATCAATTCCCAACAATTCTCTCACTCAGAGAATTGCTCACGAGCCTGACAACCCGCCTCTTCAATCCATATCCCTACAATATAACCAATAACACCCTCATAAAATGGCCATGGATATAGGTTCATGTACAGTCATGAAGATACGATGTATAACTCAATGGGTGTTTGCATGCTCATGGATGATTGACTGGATGACTGAATGATGGAAGGAATGATGGGAACAAATGATGGAAAAGACAATAGGAAATGAACTAAGTCCCAAAAATATGTATGCATGTCCCCAACATGACACTTGTCATGTTGGGAGCTACTTTGTCCCACTTGTCCCCAACTTTATAACTTAGGATAAAATAATTATCCATACTTTATATTTAAGAAATATTAATATAATATTCCTTTTTGGCTTAAGCTCGATAGCTTAGCCCCTTTCCTTAACTTAGCCCCTCCATTTCCCTAACCAGTGGAGTTTAGTCCCCCATCTCTTTTATCGTGGTCGGTCTGCATGCAACGATATATTTTATATTAATTATGAGACATATACAAAAATAGGTGCACTGGCCTTTAACATCTAGGCTCTCCGGCCTAATCAAAACATAAGCATACTAGCTTATAATAACTGGTTCACCAACCTATAAAACATACCATATACACAAAGGCTCGTTGGCCTCAAAATGTCATGCACTTAAGATGCTGCGCGTGGTATCCTGGAATGTGAACACTTTATCATTTCATTGCGTAGTACATGCACGCACTATGCCATGAAAGGTGCATGGAAAATGATGTCATACAACTCACCAGCTTAAGTACATTTTCATTTACATTTACAATTGGGTTCGACCTTAGGGATATTTCAACCATTGTGTAATTAGTGACATCAGGAGGCTCTGCTCACATAGGATTTAATCACGAGGTTGCATGAAGTTGGTTGCAGAGATAACCCTGTAATACCTTCTTAGAGTTAGAGATATTTATGGGGTTATGTTCGTATTTGGGGGTCTTACTAGTACCTTTACCTCCATGAGAGACAGTTCTTTCAATATTTCGGGCTGTTACCCTGCCCATACGGTGACCAAACTTACGAATGTTCGCCTGTGCATTGGTTATATTGTGGTGACTCTAGTTTCTTGACATAGATAGTCACATAGGTTATGTGCAAGGGTTATTTTGCAGGTTCCCTGAGTTAGATAAGGGTTGGACAACACACATCCTTTATGGAGGATTACCTCTCCGGGGGGATCTGACCGACTACGTTTTTAATCCTATGAGGGACCTTATATATGATTCTGATACCTCCAATATTTTGAAGGGAGTCTCAGACCCCTCTTGGGTGAGACACACCTACTCTAGTGAGGGAGGCCCATTTTCAACCATTATATCATGTTTGTGTGCATTTGGCCTTTTTGCTTTATTTTAGTGTGCTCTCTGCTTGTTAGTTGGCCCTAGGATTTGGTTTTGTATCTCGAGTCTTGAGTCATCATGGAGTAAGACAAACTTCCTCACAAGTCAGGTCATTTTTTGAAGTTACCACTGCATCTTGAGTCTTTACTGAGGTTTCATTATAAAATGAGTAAAGTTAATAAATGTGGTACATATATCTCCACCTCCCTGACTTGTGATTATCTAGTTATGAGTACATAGTCAAACCTGAACATCATAGGGAGTCCCTCAACTCCTATATCTTCTGTGATTATTGGGATCCCTTTGAATCCTTTAGCCTCTATGGTTGGAGTGTCAGAGATCCCTACCCCTACTACTACCCAACCTGTGCGTTCTACTTGACCCATAGGGACAAATCCCTTCGGGTCTCTTTTTGGTATGTCAGGATATAATTATCATTCAATACCTTCGATCTCTAATCCTTTTTATTTTTTTATTTCCAACATGATGTCACAACTCTCATCCTCTATTCCAACAACTAATGAAAATCCTAGTTTTGGACCTAGGGGCATGGCTCCTCCGTATGCTCCTCTCTCGTTAGGTGGAGGTCATATTCCCTCAAAAAATCATATGGTTGGAGGTTGGCCTCCTTTTTTTTTGGGGCCTAATCCTAGTCTCAATGCTCTTGGATGGAGTGCCCAACCGGGTGGACAAGTAACTTCCTACATTCCATCCTTTTATCCCTTTGTCCTCCATGTTGATTCTGACAAAATCATTTATTATGGAAAATCCTCCTATGTCCTTTGGAGTTCCATCCAGAGGGAGTCAGTTTCACACTATGGGAAACTCCCAACCCAAAGCTCCTCCGACTGGGGGTAGTGTATATAACCCCCATTATGTCACTTCCACAAGTATGGTTCCCATACAACCTTTTATGAATTAGTTTGGAGGTGGATATTATGCTACCAGAAAGGGCCATGGTATATACCATAACCCTAGATGACCTGCAATCCCTCAACACCAATATTTCCTTGGAGCATGGGATTTGATGCCACAACCCGTGCTCCCTTTTTTGGCCATGATTAATCTTCCATATTTGTCAAAATTAATGAATGACCATGTGCATCACGATCCGTTATGTCCTCCCATCCCCACCAATCTCCCTTCAGACATCCCAAAATTCGAAGGAAAGACTGGTGAGGATCTAGGTGATCATGTCACTACTTTTCATCTTCGGTGCTCATCCAACTCCCTTAATGATGATTCTATTCATTTGAGGCTATTTCAATGCACCCTCATGAGGGTCACCACAAAGTGGTACATTGAGCTACCATGGGGAACATACAAAAACTTTAATCATATGGTTTTGGTCTTTCTCAACCACTTCCAATTGACGGTTCATTACAATTCTGACATAGAACTTTTGTCAGCCTTCTTCTAAGATAAATCCACACATATCTCGTACCATATCCAAGAGTGGCATATACGTAAGAGGTTGACCAAAGCCTACATTTCTCCATAGTTTCTGTTGGAGTGGTTTTGTAAGTCCTTATTTCCTTATATTTAAAAGGATGTTTCTACATCTAGAGCAACATCTGAGGAAGAATCTATTTTCAAATCCCATCAACTAGAAATTATATATGCTCAGTCTGGGATGTTGTATGAAATCCTTCCCGACGTGTTGCAGTCAAACTATGACCCTATAAAAAATCTTTGGCCTCATGTCGATGGCATCATAGGCTCTGCAAATGTTAAGTCTACAGACTTGGTGACAAACCAATTGAAATATTTGTCTCTAAGACATCTTGTAGTTGGAGAAGCTTCGACTTCATTCTCCACTCCCACTCAGTCGACAGATGTGCATTCTGTACAGTCTTTGGCCAACCCAAATGGTAACCAACAACCAGGAGGGAATAAAAGGAAAGGATGATGTAATATTCATAAGGGTGGGAAAAATAATAAAAAATCCAAGGACGACACTAATAATGATAGATCGAATAATAATGTTGGTGAGAAAAATAAAGAAAAATAAGATGTGAAGTTTACTTTTAAAATTTTTAAAGATGATCACCTTACCCACCTACTCCCCAAAATTGAATAAGCCTCGAGGATCTTATCACAACTATTCGATGTGCTGACAAATTCATTTCCACATAATCAACACATGGCCTTAGGGGCCCCCAACACCGAAAATGGATTGAGAGGGACTCAAAACCCCTCGACACATGAAGGTGGCCATCTATGTGTCAATATGGTCAAGTCTCATATTGATTTAGCCACTCTATCTCATGATTATAGTTATTCCGAGGGTGTTGTAGGTATAGATTCTACTCCTCCTCTAGAAATGCCCTTGTAGATAAAAAATGTGGAACCTCTGCCTTGTATTTTGAAAGGAGTACTAAAATGGTCTACCCACAATCCTAATTCCATAGTTTCCCAGAACTATTTGATTTTCAAATATCTGTGTCAAACCCCTTGTTCTATGTCAGCTTTGGAGGTGCTCGAGACGTGTCCTTCATAGAGGAATGCATTGTTATCTTCTTTAGGAGCTCTAGACCCATGTGGCTCAAAGGTTTTGAAGTTTGATGTCATGTATGTTAGGCCTCACTTTCCTTACCACGTGGCCTTTCAAGTCCATGCGAAGTACATGAAAATTACCATCAAACGCATTGTAATTGATGAAGGTGCTGCAACATGTGTGATGTCCCTAACCTATTGGAAATACATTAGCTCTCTGATTCTATCTCAATCTATGACTATGTTGACCGCTTTTGATGGGCGTTCATTCAAACCCCACAAAATTCCTTCTGCTTTTTTAGTCCATTTAGGTGGAAAGACAGTGGATGTTGATGTCGAAGTGGTTGATGCATCTCTCAACTATAATTTACTACTAGGGCATAATTGGACTTATGCCATGAAAATAGTCGTGTCATCCATTTTCTGCACTTTATGTTTTCCTCATGAAGGGAAAATAGTGAGGATTGATTGTTGATTAAAGTTGGTTGTCATTGATGTCAACCCTTAAAGAAAGACCCGTAGCACAAAGATTTGGGTAATGGACCCAATATTGTTTGATGTAAATATGACTCATTATTGTTTTTTCATGGTTGATAAGAAGTAAATATGGATGAACTCCAAAGTGGTCCCCTTATGGGTGAAGCCCTCAAGGAAGGCGGCTTTGTCTGCATTAAGAAGAACCCATGTAATTACAACTGGAATAATGTAGGATAAAAAGGAAGGTAGATTTAATAGAGGAGGAAAATATCCTGAATGGATATTTCTTGTAAAATAATATCATTCTGAGGTGATATATGGAACATCACATAATTCCTCCTTGATTTAGAAGTATAAGCCATGAGAAGTTGGAGACCCTAGGTTTGGGTAATGGACCCAAGAGTTTGTTTGATGGGTATGATATGAGTTATGATATATTTTCATATAATACTATTCTATATGGATAGTACATGTCATGCCATTTCACGTGGTATGTGGAACATCACAAATCCTCACGGTTTAGAGAGTTATGGCCCTTACAAAAAGTTGGAGGACCCTCATATGTCATCTAGAAGCCCCCAAAAAGGTCAAAGTAGTCAAAAGTGGTTTAAGAGATTTTTAAAAGGTAAATAATAAAAGTGGAAGTGAGTGTATTATAATTCAAAGTAGAATATAAAAATAGAATTATTTCAATAATAGAGATTTAATGGATAAATTAGAAGTGGACCCAAGCTAAAATAAGAGAAGTGGGCCAAGTGACCTAGAATATGTTTTTAAGGAAGCTGCTTGGAGGGTATAAAATGAAGCCAAGGCTCTCTCATTTGAATCAAACTTGAGAATATTTAATATCTATATGTGTCTAGGTAACCAAAGGATATATAAACCATAATTTTGAGTGAAGGTGAAGAAAGAAGGCGAGTACAAGGAAGGATAAAATTCTTTGATGAACTTTCTAAGGTATATTATTCTGAGGTCATCTCACCATTTCTCTATAAGTTTTTATATAATAATTCAGACCATTAGAAATTGCTATGAAAGTGAGAAAAACATATCCAAATGTTTGTGGTAAAAAATTCATGTTGTGCGTCGTTGTATTTTGGAGTTACACTCCGTGGAAATAAGTTTTGTGGCGGTCCTAAAACTAGGTAAAATTAGGTGTTTAATTAAAATGTCATAAGCATTTCATACCAGATCAAATTTTGTGATACCAAATGTGTTGGTTAGAATTTATAGTATTTAGTATTCTTTGTAATAGTTTCATATCAATTCATCAAATATTTTGTCTTGGGCATGCTCTACAAGAATTAAAGCTCTCTAGAGTAAGCCATAATTCAACAAGTTATACCATTTTCTATAACTCATTTTATGAGAGGTTCAAGTAGTGACACTTGGAGGAATTGCATAAAAGAAACACACTTTGAAGAACATTGTGTATCAGTTTGAAATAGTTACTCGATACAAGAGTTCAAATTTATGATTACTTCAAGTTAGGGTTGTTATTAACCCAAAACTTCGACATCATGAGACTAAAAAGAAAAGTTTGATGAAATTGCCTAGTCTCTTGTTTTAAAGTTAAGGAAGGTTTGTAGATTTGTAATAGACTTGGTGTATGTAATAATATACACCAGGTTTAGCTACAAATCATATTTGGATAGTAGAAATTGATGAGGATTTTGGTTGTGGTGTTACATGGTTGAGACAAGTAGTTAATGGATTGTATAGTTGATGATGTTAGTACATATTGATGAGTCATGATTGATGAGTAGTTGTACATGATTTAATTTACATACTTGGTACATGGTTGGATACACTTGTTTATAGCACATTTTGATTACATGTTGGTGCATAGTTTACTTATTTTATGGTCTGAGTTGATTACATATTTGATGCGAGGTTGATGCATGGTTTAAATTTATTGAAGTACATGTTTATAGTTGTATATCTCCTGATGATATTGTGACAATGGTTATCCTGTTCTACTACCACTTCTACTTGAGTGGCCAGGATGGAGCAAGGGGCAGTGGTGTAGCCACCTTCGGTTGTAACCGAAGAACAGTGGGGTTGCTGTAGCCTCCTTAGGATTTAATAGCTAGAAGAATTGGGTAGTTGGAGCTTCCCTTAGTTTTTAGCTTGAGAAACTAGGGGTTGGGGCCTCCTTCCAATTTCATTTGAAAAAAAGGGAAGTTAGTGCTTCCAATGAATGTAATTCTTCAAGACATATAAAAAGAAAAACCATTATGTGGCTTTCTCCCATTTAGGTTTCCATTATAACACTAGTGTCTTTGTGTATGTGTGTGATTGTTTATTTCTTACTTTGCTTGTTATTGGATAATAATTCTACGTTGATATAACATTTGAAAGAAAAAGATTATAATTATGCTATTAAATTCTCGATAATCCAACAATTGGTGTCCCGGAGAAGGTTCCTTAATCCGGTTTAACCATACTGAAGGTAGATCACAAAGTACCAACTTGTATAAAAACTAGGAATACCAGTTTGATGGACAAAAGTATGTATGCTTTTTGGAGCATGGATGAAGACATATATACATACACATGGATTTCAAGTTTGGAAATCAATTGTAAGATGGATACCTGGGAACCAACAATTCCACTAAAAAATGACAAAGCAATGAAACTTCGTCAAAATAATTCCAAATCCACAAAATGCTACTTTGAGATGGTCACCAGTGTCGTGTTGTAGATGGATACACAGAACCAACAATTCCACCAAAAAATGACAAAGCAATGAAACTCAGTGAGAGTAATTCCAAAGCCATAAATGCACTTTTGAATGGTCTCAGTGATACAGTATTCACCAAAGTTGCACATTGTAAATCTACTAAAGAGATTTGTGACAATCTTCGAAATATTTATGAAGGAGATTCAAAAGTCAATGCAACAAAGCTTCAAACTTACAGAGTTCATTTAGAACAACTAAAAATGAAGGAAGATGAATATATTGTAGCCTAATTCTTATGAGTTGATGAAACAGTGAATGCAATCATAGGATTGGGAGAAGAAATCAAAGAATCTGTAATTGTTCAAAAGGTACTAAGATCTCTTCCTATGAGATTCAACCCTAAGATATCAGCACTAGAATAAAGATTAGATCTAAACTCATTAAGCATGGATGAACTGCATGGAATCTTCACATCATATGAGATGAGAACTGAACAGGAAAATCCAGATGTAAAAGAAGCATCCTTCAAATCATCCAAAAGATCAAAGAAAAAGAAAAAGGAACAAGAAGAATATAGCAACAACAACGACATCTTGGAAGATGATAAAGAAGTGGCCAACTTCGTCAAAAGATTGAACAAGGGAACCAACGATAGGTACAATGGTAAGCTTCCTTTAATTTGTTTTAATTCTGATGGTATTGGTCATTTTTCTAACAAATGTCCTCATAAGAAAAAGAGAAATGATGAAGTTTACTCAAAAGACAGACAAACATATAAAGGTAAAAGAACTGCAAAGAAAGTTTTCAAGAAAAACTTTTTCACCAAAGAAGACATCTCATCATCAGATGAAGATGAAGTCAGTGACAGTGAAACAGGGAGAGTTCTATTCATGGCAATAAAAGACTCTGATAAAGAAGACTCCGAAAAAGAATATGAAGAAGCATATGAAGAAGAAATTAAAGAGGCAGAATTTGACTTCCAAGAAGAATTAATGAGTGCCATATAAGTTATCAGAAGAGAAAAGAAGAAAAACAAGAAACTACAAGCAGAACTAGATACGAAAAAAGACACTCAAGAACTAGAACAAATGATCACAAAATTGAAGGTTCAAATAGAAGAAGATAAAAGAATTGAAGAAGCACTCAAAGAATAGTTAGAAGGAAAGGACAGGATCATTGGAAACCTGGAAGCAGAGATTGTC
>SNQJ01S0119269.1:0-24642 GCA_010110895.2 Picea sitchensis
CTTTTGTCCCCAGCCCATACAGGCTCAATATTGAACTTGTGGCTCTGATACCACATTGTAGCATCCCCAGCCCCAAGTTGGGCCATGCTCACACAAAATTTCACCTCTCTAATACCATTTAATTAATAACATTCTCTACAAATGCAACAAATATGCAATGCAAATAACATACAATTCATGCATAATCATGTACAATAAAGAATATAGAAAGTATATGAACATACACACATTAATTGGAAAATAAAAATGTAAACAACACTTATATTTTGTGAAAGCCTTGACTAGTTGTAGACCTCAAATGTTACTCCTAACCATAGAATCTACTACTCATAAACTCTCAGCAACGGATCACCCCCAAGATAAGGCTAGAAACTCCACTAGGGAACGGGCTCCTTGAGATAGACTAAGGTCTAATAGAAAAAATAATTATGCTTAGTCAAAGGTTCCAATTCCAACAAACTTTCCCATCCTACATCTTCTCATTCCCCACAACCTGTTCCACCCCAGGAAGTGTACCCCTTCTCTGCTCAACTATCCTTCGACTATCCCACTTCCCTTATGGGGCATCAACAATAGGCCGAACAAGAAGTCTCAAATCTTTGTATCTACATCCTAACACATAGGAAGGGATATTCCCAACATTTCTCTCACCCATAGAGAATGCTCACATTCCTAACAACCTACTTCTTCAACTCAAATTACCAAGGAATTTATGGTTACAATCAGCTCTAAGCTTCCCAAGTTAAATTTATGGATGATGGATGGAAAGAGTGAATCTGAGAGAGGTGAGAATGATTGGAATGAATGGAAAAATACATTAATTTCCCAATTTATATATGTATGTTCCCAACTTGACACTTGTGAAGCTAGGAACTACATGTTCCCCACCTGGTGATATGTTCTCCACCTTTAGGAACTTAGGATAAAATAATTACATAATTAGACTTTATGAAATATTAATATTATATTCCCTTTTCTTAAGCCCCTTGTCCCTAGACTCTTAGCCCGCTTTCCCTCTAGTGGAGTTCTATCCCCCCATACTCATTTATTTGATTGGTCCGCATCAGTGATGTATTTTATTAATCAATTCAAGTGTGATTTCATATTAAAATGATAGGCTCATTGGTATTTTAGCATCTAGGTTCTCCAGCCTAATAACCACACAGGCACTCTGGCCTCAAAACATATATACAAAGGAACTATGGCCCAAAATATCTTATCTCACCAACCTATATGTACATTTACAATTGGGGTTCGACCTAGGGGTATTACATGTGGAGTCTAAATGTTTCAAGAAGATGAAGCCTTAGAATAAACAATGAAGAATAACGACATAATCTGTATCTTTATTCTTTAACCCTTCTTTAAAATCTTCTTCTCATGGACATGCTCTTTCTATCTTTGGTTTTTATTATAATGAAAGAATCACTTCTTGTTCTAATGAGTAGATTATTAATGTTGAAGCATATTATCATATGGATAAGGATAAATCCATGCCTTTTTATCTTACTGAATGTAACACCAAACAAATATCTATTCACGATGATAGATAACACCAAACAAATATGTTTTGGTGATGATAGATCTCTAAGTGTTGTAGAGTTTGGTACAATTCAACTAGATTATGGTCATTTTAATAATGTATTATGTATTCCAATTCTTCCTACAACATTCTAGCATAGTATCAAATATTCACTCATTTTGGTGAAGGAAACTATAGATTTTTTACCTCACCATAGTGTAATCAAGGATTAAAAGGATCCCAAGAATACCTTAGAAACTTCTATAATTATTCATTATACTACTAGGTTGTATAAATTTGAAAAATTTGGATCACCATCTCGTCCCGAAGTTTTTATTGCTCATAGTGATGGCATGAGAAGACTTTGGTGTGAATAGTTTGGTCATCTAAACTATTGCTCATTGTAGCAATTATGTAAACAAAATATGTCAAATGGTCTTCCTCTCATTTATTGTAGAGATGGTGTTTTTTCTAGCTATGTTCTAGGAAAACACCATCAAGACAATTTTGACAAACGTGCCTCTTGGCACACATCAACCCCCTTGTAGCTTGTTCATAGTGATTTATGTGGTTCACTTCATTTTTCTTCTTTCCCTGGGTTTAATAACTTATTATAATTGATTGATGACTTATCCAAATGAACCTAGGTTTATTTCTTAAAAGTTAAGTAAATGTTTTGACATATTTTTGGCCTACAAATCCCTTGTAGAAAAATAACCTTGACATCAACTTGATAATATGTTAACAAAAAATTTACAACTTACAACACTACACAAGGAAATGAGATGCAACACATTGTTCCATACACACCACAACAAAATGGTGTTGCTAAGAGAAAGAATCACACAATAGAAGTAATGGAAAATTGTATGATCCAATCTAAGGAATTCAGTCACTATTTTTTTATGGAAGACATTAATTATGTGTACATAACCAATCACATCCCATGAAGGATTTAAAATATATAACATAGGAATAGGGAGTAACATTAAATCATATATAACCCCAGATGGGGTGTCATCAGGATAATCAAATGCATATGGCTTGGGGACCTTTCATGAGTTGGCAACACAATCCTCTTCAAACTCCTCCATGGGAAGACCCTTGTCGTCTTGAGGCTGTGAACATTCATTTCAACAATTACTTGAAGTGCGAGAGCCCTGATCTTCAGGTGGGTATTGGTACTATATCATGGAAGGCTCATAACTCCTCCATGACTACAATTATGGAAGAATGAATGCAATATTTTCTGCATTTATATTTTGGGTAGCCATAAGAGAAAATAAATGGACACTGATCTTTCATTTTGGCCCTGTATCAAGATGTGGATACCCTCCTCCTTCATTGGTGTATTCCCGTCCTCTTTTCTTCTAGCCTCATGCCCAGAGAATGTGCCCGATCAAGGAGAAGTAGACCACCCCAAGGTAAAACGGACATATTCCATATTAAAGAGAGGGAATCATCTTCACTCCATGATCGAGGTTCTGCAACTACTCCTCCACACAACTTCGAGCATCAACGTGTCCTCTCAATGTGGAAAGTTATAGCTACATGGGGGTGCATATTTGAAGAGGAGTTCACTGGCTCGATTCCTTTAGGAGAAGGCTCTTCACCTCCCTCTTTTCCTCATGTTCCTCCTTCTAAAATGTGGATTCCCCTCTTGTTTCAAATGAAAACAACAATGAAAATCCCCAATCCATGCACTCAAGTCCGTTCAATTCTCCTTCCAGAGAATCCCTACACAGTTTGGTCTTTGAAATGAGGGGTGAAATCATTGACCTGAGATTTGGTATTGAGAAACTAAATCTTTGCATCTCTTGGCTCATTTCTCTACATCAAACTTTGTCTCTTCATTGTTCGGTTCCATATATGACTTCCCAAGATGTTATTCTTTTGCGTCTGCCTCTTCCTCTCCCATTGGATAACCAAACCCACACTCAGCAAGGACAGGTTCTACCTTATGATTAAACATGATATTTTCATGGTTCATTGTTACAACTATAGTTTCACCGTCATATGCTATAGTAGGCCAGTCTTTTTAAGGATTTTTGAAAATAGTAGGACATTTTTTATATTGGTTTATTTTTTTACCCTTCAGGATGACTTTAAAGTTATATTTTGGTTGATTCGGGTTGGTTTCCTACCATGGAAACCCTGTTATCAACATACTATCTGCTTGTACATGATTTTTAATAGAAATTAATATCATCTTTCTTACTTTAAAAAAACATCAAATCATATATAAGCTACTTTCATGTGTTTTGTAGTGAAGCCTAAGCTTATATTCCTTATGAGAAAAGGAAAGCATTAAAACCTAAGAGTGAGAAATATTTTTTTGTTGGAAACCCTAAAGATGTAATAGGTTATAGAATTCTTTGACCTAATTCAACAATAATTATTGTTAGGAGAGATATCAAGTTGGATGAGGGTGTGTTGGTTACTTGGGTTGACCTAGGTTCTTATCTCAAATAGTTTTCCAACAAAACCCTCAAAACTATCGGCCCTCCTGGTAAACCAGAAGAAACAATTGCGCACAGAGTGAACAACGCAGTCTCACCCGAGATAGATTTATGGGGGATTGAAATACTCAGGTGTTTGCAGTCCAGTAATGAGTGGGGATTGTGTTTAGATTCTTTCCCTTATGCATCATCATCATTAATCATTCATCAACTTCTAGGATTAATTCATCATTAACTCATGAATGCATGTTGTTATAGCTATTTTAACCATTAATTCTTTAACTAATGATTAAAAGAATAGTAAAATAATTCATTAACAACACATAAAACACAATATTTTACCATGGTTCAACCCCTCTTATGTCCACAAATATTTGGCTCTTATGCTCTTTTATTCATTCTGCTGCAAAATCTACATGCATTACATCTTTAGGATTACAATCAATAGGAGGGATAGTACCCTCTAGGAGGCTGACTAGATCACACTAGGCTCCTTGGCCTATGAACTAATTCTCAAACATTATATTATTCCACTCTACCACAATAACCATAACAAAACTCTACAATACTCAATAGCTTCCAAACCCCTAACCAAGACCTCCTAGGTATTTATTTATACTACTCTATCGGCTTATAGCCGTTACAATATTTTTCAAAAATCATAACCCTAAAATGGTTAGGCATGTCTGCATGCACACCACATTGCTTTTCCTTCTACATGTTGCTTTTCCTTCTTTTTCTGCATGTTGCTTTTTTTCCTCCTAAGGCACGTGCTCCAAAAATAGACCTTCTCTTCCAAAATTAGGTTTGCGCCCAAAATAGATCCTTCTTCCCAAAATAGGCCTACACCAACAGGCCCCCAACATTGACATGTGGCTCATCCCTAATCACTCAGGTGGTGTGCACTCCCTGTACATCCTTCTCCAAGCTATGGAACTTTTATGCTAGTTCCTTCCCTTTTCTTTTCACTTTCAAAACTTTATCTATTAACACTTCTACCATCTGCATTGTTATATGTTCTTGTAGTAATGTTGCGTTCTTTGTATGTTCATGCACCATCCGCGTCTTCTCTTCCTCCAGATATGCAATTATCTATGCTATGTGTTCCTGGACGGGCTCCAACTAGGCCTACCTTGCTTGCTTATTGATCTGTATAGTTTTGAATTATGTTTGCAAGGTCTTCATCTCCTGCATGCCCTTCAAGCGTTCTATAATGTTGATGGTTTTATGTCACTACCTCAATTATTACATTTTGTTAGCATCGGTATTTTCAAGGTTGAGTTATAGGGTTGTCAGCAGTTTACAAATTCATGCCTTAGCCTTGAGAATACCAATGCATTCCAACTTGAGTCATTGAGTGTGTGTGTTCCTTAAAAGAGTTGTGTCTCATAAAATGTTTGTGAGGTCGTTGGGTCATTATCAAGTAAAATATAATTGGCATATGAAAAAGTGTCAAGTCATAGGTCTAGGTGAGGTGGTTTTTTTATGATGTCATGGAGCATAATGACATATTTTGTATTGAAGGGTCATCAAAGATCATTATGGCATTTTTATTACCCATGAAGTGGTTTTTGTACTCAGATTGCAGAAAATTGCACAAACTATGTAAGGACGTTGCACAAGTACCTAAGCACTACCCAAAGTGTCTTGTCATCCCAAACATACCTATCTCTTTCAAAATCTTGTTTGCTTAGCTTACATTTTTCTTTATCACCTGTTTCTCATTGCACACCATCCTTCTCGAGTGATCACACCTCTTCTCCACATCAAAATCGAATTGATCCACTCGCTACACAAAACTTGTTGTCTGATAGGAAAATACCCGACAGTGCACTACACAAATACCTGACAGTGCACTACACATCCTCTTCTCACACTACACATCCTCTATTTTCACTGGGAAACTGTTGAAAGGTAAATCCTAGTGTCTACCAAATACCCTACACCTACAGACCTGAGATCGAGAATTAGTTGTGTCCTATGTTGACCCCTTTGATAATGGAGTAAACCCTAGCCATGTTTCTTGTTGTGCAAATTTTATTGACATATTTTATCCCTTGAGCCTTCTCATCTTTATCAGACCTTTTTTATTATTGCATCCACAACATGGCCACTCAAGGAAGAAATAAATATTACAAAGAAGGTAGTGTGTTGAGGTGTGAGCCACATACTTTAGAGCTGGTGAATTTTGATCAAATGTTTAGGGTTACATTTGAGCAGGCTAGTTGCATAAGGTTTTGTGAGAAGATCCAGGGTTACAACACATAGGTAACAAAGGAATTCACTCTCAAATTCAATGGAGTTCAGTCAAGGATTGTTGGCTTCACCTTCCAAGTGTCGGAAGAGATAGTGGTTGTTGCAGCTGAGATTCCAATTCAAGGAGAAAAGTGGTTTAAAGACATGCCCCTTGATCCAGTTTTTTACACTGATTTTCTCAAACCGAAATACAAGAAACATAAATTTGGTGCCACCATCCCAAGAGAATGCATACTTGAGCATTATGAGAAGTTTTTAAGGGTGGTTCAAAGGTATTTCACTTGTGAGGGAATATTTGATAGGGTATATTAGTATCACATAAGGATTATGATGCATTTCACTTGAAAGAACCCTTTAAACCTACCATTTTACCTATATAGAAGCCTAGTAAAAATGACAGACAAAGTACAAGCTAGGGATGATCAGTTAAAGAGAATTTTGTTTCATTTCTCCTTTGTAAAATTGTTAGTGGTCAAATAAATTAGGAAGGTGAACAGAAAATGAGACCCCTTCTTGGCCTCAACAAACATCCTTCTAGATCCCAAAGTAGACACCCCCCCACCTGTAAAAAACGTGGTTTATAAACAATCAAGTGACAAATAGAAAGGGTCTGCAGAACAAGACAAAGGAAAGGGAAAGGAGATCGACGAATCACCACAAAAGTAGCCAGCTAAGAAAAAGGGTAGGAGGCTACAGTTTGTTAATGAAGTGGAGGAAATACCCAGAGTAAGAAGCCCAACCACAAGATCAATTTCCATAAGACTACATGTACCTTATTTGCATACACAACATGTTGAACATTCATCTCAGGAAATACATGAAGATCAAGTGCAACTAGAGGATAAAGACCAAATTATCAAATAACTGCAAGAGTATATTAAAGAAGCCAAGCATTTCACAGCACAATATTTTCAGGACAATAGGGAGATGAAGAGGAAATTGGTTGAAAAGACACCTGACATGCAAATATCAAAAGATGCATTAGGTCCAAGGAGGCTATCAGTTCCAAAGGTTCTAGAATTTTTAAAGGGAAAAGAGGTCAAACAAAGTCCTAAAGTGGTAGATCTAACTAACCTACATCTCCAATGACAAGATCCTCAACTAAAAGGACAAGTATAGACTATAAGCCTACAGAGGTAATACCTGAAATGGGCCATCCCGTTGAAAAGATTCACACTTCACCTAGAGAAGGTGAGAAAAATGTAAAATGACTCAAGAAGAAGTTGAGAGAGACCCAAGACCTGAGGGAGAGTAAAAGGGTATAAGATCTAAGGTTTCAGAGACACTTTAAGGAGTGTGGGACAACCATCATAAATGATTGTGAAGCACTTACAAATGCCCAGTCAAAACTAAGAAGGAATACACTATTGTTTAGACAAGTGGGCAATTTGTAAAGGAAATTTTTTTCATTAAGAAAGGAGAACAAGTCCCTAAAGCTGAGAATGAAATTTGAGGATCAAGATAGAGGGAATTTATATCTACTTGTAGAGGTGGATGAGATTTAGTTCATGCTTCCACCATTTTTATTTTTTGAGGAACTATTGCAAAAACACCAGTTTTGAGTTTTGTTGAAAAATGCATTGTACAGAGTTTGCATAGTGATCTTGCACTACGCAAATGAGGAAAATATATTTAAGAATAATGAACATTGGGAAATGATTGTTGGTTATCCTAGAAATCATGATTATCCTCCACGGATGTTGCAGCCACCACTTTGATGAGTTTTGATGCAAAAAGTAGTTGTGTTGTGCAAAGCTCACTACGCAAATGTTGAAGGATGCATTTACATAGTGCATCACACCAGTTCACTACACAAAGATAAATTAGAGCATTTTCAATGCTTAGATCCCTCCAAGATCCTTCTCCAGCTGTCCAAGATGACTCATATCAGCCTTAAAGTTAAATATGTGTTGGGGATCTATTTGTCAAAGGATTTTGTTGGGCATAAGTATGGTCAAAACGTATTTGCTACTATTAGCAAGTAGTATAGAATTTGTCTTCTTTTTTATGTAATCAGATCCAAAATCATAGGATAGAAGGGGAGTTTGATTTCTCTAGACTAGTAAGGTAGTTTATCTATATATTGGAGCATTTTGAAGGTTCTCAGGGTTGGCAGAAGCACAAAGGACAAATTGTATTGATCATTGTACATATTTTGAATTTGAATGAAATGCTAGTGCTGATGTCTAGAAATTTTTCATACCGAAGATTTCAGTGGTAATGATTTGAAGTATGTTTTCCTCTATGTATGTTCTTGTATTTTTATCTTTCATCTGTTGATACTCATATGTTTGAATTGGATATTGAATTGTCTGAAATTCATCTTAAAAGGTGCTTTAGATTATAGCAATTTGAACAATATATATTCTTTCTTAACTCATCAGAATTCATCTTAATGGTGATCTGAATGTTGTTATATGTTTTCCTCTTTCTTCCATTCTATAACATCAATTTAAAAAAATAAAAGATCATTGCCTACCTAGCCTTTTCTTTCTTGAGAGTTCTACCTACCAGACATTATTTTCATTTTCTTTCAAATAAGTGACTCCATTTCCCAAATAGGTTCCTTTCCTTCTTTCCAGAAAACCTTTAAAATCCCTTCACCTATTCAAAAAACCTAGTCACCAATCCTAAAAAAAAATCCATCTTGAGAAGACCAAGTGACAAGAGAGATCCCTCTCAGAACTGAAAGGCTAGTTTTAGTTCTAAAGTGGTTCCGTGGTTACCTTTGTAGGTTGCCTCCTCAGCCTAGGAAATTTACTTAGTGATAACACGTTTTAACGTTGATTTTATCCTCTTGTTGGTCCAATAGTTGGACCTTTTCATCCTCTTCCAGAGGTCCAAATTTTCACAGTTCTTCCAAACAGTTCTGTGACTTCTTTAGCTTCACTTTCCATTTCATCTATCTGGAATGCCATTTGTTGTTCTCTTTTATATCAGACTTCAGGAGGAGTTGTAGGATTAAGTTTTTCTTTTAACTCTTCTATCTCTTTCCTATATCCTTCAATCATCTGCACAATTATATTTATCTTTTCATATGTGCTCCTATCCGGTGTTTGCGCGCTATTTGGAATGCGGTTGTATACCGTTGTTAGCCCATTCTCTATCTTGTTAGAGAGTTATTTTTCCTCTTTCTTCTCCAAACTCAACTGGTTGCAGGTGATATGTAACATCTCTACATCCCCCCTACCAACTTCCAAGTTGGTGGAATCCATGCGGGTTCTGGATTGTACTTCCTGCATTACACTAGCCCAGAGTTCGTATAATGATTTCGTGGGTATATGTGCCATGATTACCTCAAAGTGGTCGATGTCACCAATGGGTTTCTGCATTGTCTCATGATCAATTCTGACCATCTATTGTGTAACCTTGAATGTGTCCCTTCCTTGCACCACTATATGAACTATATCATCTTTTTATTTCTGCTCAGGGGATTGTTGTATATTTTAAGGTTTTTGCGCTATGTCCTATTGTACTGCATGAGTTTGTAACTTTTGTATATTTTCATGGACTGGTATAAGTTTTTCCATGATCTCTTCTCTTTATTCTTATGTGGTGCAGACCACATCTTCCCCCCTATCCTGGACCTTGTCCACCACGAGCTCAAAATCATCCTCTGTCAAGGTGATGACTAGGCCCTCCTTGGTGTATTTCATCTTTTTTCACATCTCCTCCATCTGAGTTGTGGTTAATTTTGTCTATGAGGGTTGTGCCCCACTCATCATTGCCTATGTCCCCTCCTCGTCGACCTGAGGTGTGTCTCCCTTCTTGGCATCCTTCTAAATGGATTCCCTGTGAACCATTGTTGTTCTCCTTGACCTCTTTAGAACTGTGCTTCTTTCCGATGCCTGAGTGCACACCATGGCCTTCCTGGTGTTAGCAGTTTGGATATTTGTCTTTGTTGAAGGATCTGCTTCAGTTTTCCCCTTGGGTTTGGATGATGTCATTGCTGTTGGATTTGTTGTTGCTTTCACTACTGGCACTTTCCAATGCATAGGAAAGTATTTGATCATATAGTCAACCTCTTCTCTCGTGACATAGTATTTCATCTCCAACTATTCCTTATTTGGATCCCTTGTGGCATGGATCCACATATGGTGCATGGATGCCTTAAACCCAACTACCCCTTCAGATTCCTGGGCTACTTCCACAAGAATGTGCCACACATTAGTTATGCGTTGTTGTATCTCTTCCATAAGCATAGGGAACACAATGCTATTCGCTTACTTATTCTTGGTGTCCTTGGCTTGCTAGAGGGATTCATACCTAGTTGTGTAGGACTTCCCATTTCTATCCATAAAAGAAAACAATTTCGGATCCTTCCATCTTGGAAAGGCTATGAGGATAATTAGACAAGAATAATGAGACTTAGTTCCATTATCCTAAGCATCTATGTAGTCAATCAAGAACTGGTTCAGGAGGTAAGGTGTCCATCTAAACATTACCCCTTTCATGCACTCTGTGGCGACTGCAATGACTCCTGCTAGAGCCTCATCTTTTCCGCACTTCCTCAACAACTTGCAAGCCATGAGCTTGTTGGAAAACCTTGTCGCATCATTGTTGATGTCTCTAAGAACAATGCCCATGTTCCCTCTACTAGTACCAAACTATGCCTTGACCATCTCAACGATCTCCTTCTCGCACGCTTTGTTGTCCAAGTATTATTCTAGTTGTGTTCCCATTGTGGGTAATCATGTAATTTTGGCGATCAATGCCACATTGAGCTGTACTATCCTATCCATCTAGATAATTCCTCCATGTAATCGAGCTAGAAATTATTTGATGCACAACCCGAAATTTTTACCATTCCTGGAGTGCAGTATTTCCAAGAGGTTAATGATCCCAAAGTTGTAAATCCTTGTCATCCACTGCGAGGGATTGATGATCAGTTTGCCTAAGGGTCCAATTTCCCTTGTGTTCATCAAGTAAGATTCCCCGACCAAGTCTGGGATTTTTTTTTCATCGCACACATCATGGTCCAAGTACCTTAGTTTAGGTACTTTCTCGAGCATGTCCTCCAATGTTACCACTACGTCTAGGAGGTAGGAAAGTGTGATTTCTGTGGCATCCTGCACCTTTATTTTCTGCCCGATAGCATATGGGCTTGCTTATGTTATTTTTGTATCTTATTCTTCCCCTTGAATTTCATTCCTTGGCGACGTCCTCGACCAACTCCTCGTCTTCATCGTGACCCTGTTGTTGACCCTTCATTTCGTCGGGTTTAGCCAGTGTTTCAGGATTAGGGTTTGAATTAGTATTTCAATTTCCAGAGCTCTGCCCGACTTCCCCTTGTGTCGCTGTCAATGTTTCCTCCTCAACCCACGTCAAGATGAGTGATTATGTCTCCGAGGTCATAACATCTTAGAGCTCAACGACATTCTCTGGCTTCACCATCATTTCCTTCCTCCTTTGGCCCTGCCAAGTAACCCGTACATACTGTCCTGGAGTGCCAAACTTTGATGGTGTCATTTTGTATGTGGTTTGAACACTTGCTCTCTTATTCCCACAATTATACCTAGGTCACACACTTCTATCTCGCTCTATGCTCAAAAATCACTAAGTGTTGAGCTAACTTGTGCTTTCCACACTGTTGTTCCTGAGATTAAACTTAAGGCTCAAAGAATAATGTCAGGCATCAAGAATTAAGGAAAGTTGGTTTTAAAGGTTCTTTTTTCTTTCGCTAGTTGTGTAAGAGTTAAATCTTCAAATGAAATTAATATCTGATCAAAACATAGGTCGTATTTCATCATCTGAGTCAATTTATCAAATTGAAATAAGAGAAGAAAATTACAAAACTATTAAACAAACTAAGGCATCGATGACAGAAGAGTCTTACCTTTTTTATAGTATAAGGAAATGTAGATTGAAATCCTGAAGGAATATAAGATGTAGTGATCCAAATAACAAGCAGGTCTTGTATTTGCTAATAGAAAATACAAAGGAAAAACTACTTTCTAATCGAGTACTAAATGAAATGTAACCACAGTAGATATTGTACTAAATTGTAATCATTAATTTGTTCAGGAATGACTTAAAGAGAACAAAAGATATGAAACACAAAGAGGGCACATAACTCAAACAACAAAAAATTTGGAATCCCTGTCTTCACTTGTATTAATAATCGCAAAAAATGAGATTTCTCAGTTACAATACAACAAGAAGCATCCCTTGATTAACCTTAGAAAGTTATATTTATACAAAAGGTTCTCAATCTTAAACAACTAGAATTCCCCTTATTTCTAAAATAGTAAAAATTAAAAAATGTAAAATGCGAAATGCTTCACTTGCATCTTTTCTGTTAGTCTCCTCATTATGCTGGCAGGGGTGTTTTTCTGTCTAGTTCTCTAGCTCCGAAATGGATGACGTTCACAAGTCATCTCATTTGTTTCCAGCGGTGCTACCTTTTCCTTGCTAAATACATTTGATGCATCTGCTCACAAATTGCACCACCAACCTGGAGGGATCTGTTAAATTATTAGCCTCAAAAATATATAATTTCTTTTCCAATTGAGGCAAAATTTCTTCCATTCATCTATCTTCTGAAACTATAGACTGTAATTGTAGACTAGGCTTCACTAGACATCTATTTATCTGAATAATATCGACCTGTTTTATCTGTGATATTTTGGCCTGAGCCTCTTCCATACTTGTCTTAATGTCAAGTTGATGTTTTGTTATGTCAATATATCCCAGTACTCTAGAGCTATGTTCTTTATCAAGGCCTAATGATTCTTTGTTGAGTGAGTGGAAAGCCTCTTCACAAAAATCCTTCACTTCCTTAGCCATTTTCCTACTTTCAACTATGCTATATTCCCAGGTCTTTAGTATTATATCACCTCTAGTTTGTTCTGAAACGAAAAACCTAGAGGCCTTAGCTAATCCTTATTTTGCTGACAATACAACTGCTTCTTGGAAGGTAGTCCGGGTAGAAATAAATTCTCTCTCTCTTAAACAAATGTTATTTAATGCTTGATCTATAACCTGAAAATGATCTTGGATAGTTTCAACCTTAGTGAGAAGGCTTTGTTGTGATGCTTCCAGTTCCTTTTGCACTTCCAATGCCTGAGCTTGGAACATTGTTATATCTACAATCATGTTTTCAATAGAGCTTACTTTGGCTTGTAGTTTCCTTGCCAACTCATCCTGTTGGATGGCACGTCCCTGACTCACCTGTATAGTCTTGTGCGTCTGATCGAGGCTGGATTTGAGTTGTTGGATTTCCTGTTTGTCGCTATATCTAATATTCTCGAAGCCCTTGTTTACCTTGCTCCGAACATTCTTTTCTACATTCTTCATTTGATTATGAAATTGGCTTATTTGCATATCTTTCTGCTTCAGTTGTTATTTTAAATTGAAAACTGGTTAGTTGTTGCAAAAGCCTCCAGTGAGATTGCTACTTCTTCAACAAAGTCTACCTCCTCCAAGGCTTCTCCATCAATTAACACCCCATGTATTTTAATGGATGAACCTTCCTTTAGGTGCATTTCTCTCTTCACCAAAGACTTCCTTTTCTTGCTGAAAAAGAAATTGGAAGGAGGCAACTCTTCAACCGAAATGGGTGTGAGGTCCTCTATGAATATTACCTATGCATTTGGATTCCCTTTGGTGAATTGTAACGGTGTGATGAAATGGATGGGGTTTCCGATTTTGGTGGATGAATGTTCCCCGACCGCATTTGTAGTTGATTTATCCGGTGAAAACGATGGCCCTTCTTCTCCCTCCTTTGTCAGTGTCTCTGCTTGATCTTTGGTTTGGTCACTTGATACATTTGTCGATGGGATATATTATTTCGGAGTCGATACCTCAGTCTTCTCCAAGCTTTCCCGATTTTATTTTTCATTGGAGCTTACTGCTTCCGAGCTTCAAGTCTTTGTTTGTTGTGCAACTGTAGACGTCGGGGTCCTTCCTTATAACACTTTAGGGAGGCTACTTCTTCGGTGCTTCTGGAAGTCTTAAAACTCAATAGTTTTATTAGGTGATAGAGCCCGAACTCGACTCAAGACCTCTGGATAGGATCTCACTCCTCGAAAAATCTCGTCTTGAGGGGAATATTCAAGTTCATACCTTTTCAAATTGCAGCTGGCCATGTGGTTACCCATGACCTTCTATGGGTTGTGCTTTTTGAATTCAATGCTAACCAACTTTATTTCTTCCAAGGTCGCAACCTCTAATTTAGAGTGACCAAAATCTAGTAGGGAAAATGTACCAATCTACAAGGTAAAATAGGGCCATACCTTTTTCTGTACTGTTTTGAGATACTTGCTAATCCCACCGAACACAGTTTATCATGCGACCTCTTGGCACACTAGTCGGTATGGTAAAAATTGTGGCAGAACATATGGAGGAACTGAACAACCAAAAACCCTAATATAAGAGAAGTGTTCCTCGACTTACCAGTTTGCTATTCTTCCCAGGTTAGTCACAATTTTGTTGGAGATTCTGGGAGGTGGATAGCCATATATGGTGGTGTGCATCAACACCACTACCCAGTTGCAGATCTCATAAAAGAAGTCTTTTGAATTTTCTTCCCAAAGCTTCGAATGATAAATATGTATGGGTTCGACACTATTTGGAGTCCAACTCCAGTCCATAAGTGGAAAAGGCATCATGAAACATACAACGTCCATAATATAAGCTGACATGAAAAATTTGGCCGGTTTCCCCTTGGCTCTTAGTGACTGATATATTGCAATCTCTTGAACCAAACTATCTGACAATATCTTTTCCTAGTCAAAAGAGTACCCTTCTTCTACTGTGTGTATAATAGGTACTCACGATAAAAATAAATGAGCTGTGTTTTCCTTCCTGTATAGCCTACACATCATCATTGCTATGTACATTATGTGGGGTTCTAGTGCCAAAAATGGGTATATACCATGGGAGTCTGCTCTGAACTTCTCGGGGCGAGAATACCAGTCTTTAATTAAATCGGGAAGGTTTTTTTCATATTGGTCGCATTCCTTCTTGTTGAAATCTACTATGAAATTTGCATTGTAAACGAAATTGGATACTAGAGACAATTTGTACATCACCTGTGGATGCTCTGGCCTGAAAGACCCAACCACAACCTTTTACGAATTGAAAATATTTCTGGTTGGGATATCTACGTGGTCCAGTGCCCAACTGATCATATCATTATAGGGAAAGAGCTTAGGCTTTGTCACTATCTTCTATAGCTCTGACTGAGAAACATTTTTGTATTTGGTAGATAGGTTTTCCTTCTCTTTGTCGCTTGAATCATCCGAGAAATTTACCAATTCATATTGTAATATGTTGAATACTTGCATCCAGGATTTGACAGTGTCTATGCTTCTGGGCGAGGTGTTGGAGAGAACATCTGTGTTCTGGCTAGAAATCTCACCAGTCGCTTTAGGTTCTTTCCATGGAGCCATGGTATCAAGCCTTCGAACTCTGTTATCTGCCATAGGAAATGCGTAAAATCCTTTAGATGGAAAAACTTACTTCTCAATAAAACACATATTGAAATTCAAATTCACATCCCTTTTCCTTTAATCACATCGATCAACCAATACCTTTACTGATGGAGTATTTACTTTCTTTAATGAATCAGATTCAAGCGGTGGCTCAAAATCTTATTTGGAATGATTTCCATAAAGGTATTATTAATGGAATTTATTTTTGGTGGTTCATGCTTGAGAAAAGCACATACAAAATTTGAATCTATCCAAGTCATCATTAAGCGATGTATTAATTAAGAGATAATATTTGTTAAAACATCGGTTATTCATAATTATCATTAAGTAAATTTTGGCATTTTGGATCTATAGTTATAACAACATGAGCTATAACTTACGAAATGTGAAATCGCGATGTGATTAATTAAGTTTAATTGCATTTAACCCTTTTAATTAATCATGATTAACCTCGAAGATTTCAAGGTTTTGGGTCTCGAGATATTCTATACTAGTTCGAGATATGTTCTCTGAATCACCAAATCGTGATTGATTAATTAATATTAATCACTTTTAACCTTTTAAATAATTGTGATTAACTTCAAGGGTTTCGTGATTTCGAGTATCACGACTTTGGTTTTCGTTCGAAACAAGATCCCCGAAACAAAAAATTGTGATAAGGTTTAAATATTGTTAATCATTGTTAATCGTTTAATTAACCCGGTTTAACTTAAGATAGTTTTGCGACTTCGTATATCAGGACTTTGGAGTTATTACATGTTGGACTGTTAGTATCGCGAAACTACGAAACCCGACATTTCGACGGTAGCCTTTAGTGATTTGACATTTTAATGAGTGGGTGGCTCCATAACTTTTAAGGATTTCAGATCGTTGGATTCAATAGAAGACTTCATCAATGGTGATATTCAAGTGCACATTTTTCCTTATTTGAACCAGAATGAAATTTATGTAATTTTAAAGTTTAGAAAAATATATATGTTCCAACACACACTTTATAGACCCAATCATAAATGTTTTTCACTTTTTATGTGTATTTGCGCCGAGTCCAATTTTTCATGCACGTTGTTTCTCTATTTTTTCGCATTAGTTGTTGCGTGTGACTTTTTCCACTTTCCTACCATTCAACCAACTCTTTTTTTTTTTTTCCTGGTTTTTTTATTTATTTTTCTTCTTTTTTCTCCTTTTTATTGTCTTTTTAAAAGTTTTTCCACCTAATATCTATATAGTACACTATATACATGACTTTCTTATTCCACTGCAATTACTAAGAGTTAGTAGGTTGACTATCCCTGTATAGTTTCAATCGACTACCACTCATGATTCCTTTAAATTATGTTCCTTCCAAGTCCTGTAGCTGTACAAATCCTCCATATGTGATAGTGTTTAATTCATATGGCCCTAGCCAATGCATTCTGAACTTACCAGGGTGTTGCAAAAACAAATTGTCATAGAGAAGAACTAGGTCTCCCTCCTTTAAGATCTTTTTTTTATGTGTCTGTCATGCCATGATTTTTCCCTTTATTTCTATACTTCTTGGTGAAATCTTGCCAAAATCATGTCTTCTTCCATTTTCATTAGTTGACTTAATCTCTCCTATATTGTGCTTCTTTCTGTCATATTGATAATTGTTTCTACACACAGACTGGCTACCATAAATTCTAATGGCACCATTGCTTCCTGTCCATACACTAATTTGAATGGTGTTTGTCATGTCAATGTCTTGCATGTGATCCTGTATGCCCATAATACTGTTGGTATTTTCAAATCCCAATCATCCATGTTAACATTGCAAATATTAGTCAAAGAATTTTCCAAAATCTTGTTGAAAGCTTATACTTTCCCATTTTCCTGAGGATGATATGGTGTACTCTTCTGGTGATAGACTTAAAAATTGTCAGTCATAGCCTTGATGTATTGTTAATAAAATGGGTGCCTTGGTCACTCATCAAGATCCCGCAACATCCAAATACGGTGATCACATGCTCAAATAAGAAGTGTGTAGTTGTCTCTGCATTGCAATATTTAGATGGTGTTTCTTCTTCCCATATGGTTAAGTATTTGGTCGTATTAATGATATATCTATCTCTTGACCTTCTTGTTGGTGGATTAATCAGTCCAAAAAAATCTATTTCCAATTTTTCAAATACCCGCAGAGTCATTTGTGGTCTTAGGGGCATCTCATCCCTCATGTTGGGTTTTCCAACCCTCTGACAGGCATCACAGTTTTGGAAACATGCCTTGGTATCTTTATGAATTATTAGCCACCATAAAACTACATGCAATACCTACTGTGCAATATCTTTTCCTACATATTTTCCTCCAACTATGCCTTCATGAGCTTATGCTAAAACCCTGGGCCATTCATATTCCAATACACACCTTCTCAAAATGTTGTCTGTGCCCATTTTATATAAATGACATGCAATGAGCTGATATTCTGTAGCTTTGACTACCATATTTTTATTCTATGCAGCACTAAACTCTTTTGGTGAAACTCTTGTACTTAAGAATTCAATGACATCAATGAAATATTCATTATCTACACGTACTAAAAATAATTGAATTTGTCTTCCAAGTTGGTAAGTTCTTCTCCATTGGTTACCCTTGAAAAGTGATTAGGTCCTGCATCAAATTCCTTGATTTAACTATTACTTCAAAATCAAATTCCTAGAATAATAACAACCATCTACAGACCCCGCCCCCAACAATAGCTTGTTGACTAGATATTTGAGGGCAAAATGATCTGTGAATATTTTAAAATGCTTGCCCAATAAATAATTTCTATGTTGGAGTTACTTCACACACACCTAGGATTTATTTTTCCTAAGTTTTTTCCTATATTTATTAGTCTTTATCTAGTCTCCTAAATTTTAGGTAGAATATTCTCTTCAGTTTTCACTTCAGTTTGATTAGTTGAGTGGAGTCTAGATGTTGCATTGGTTTTGTCACCATGCAACATTGGGATCACCACCATATAATGCACATTGTCCTTGGTATCATCACTATACTAGCACATTACCCATGATTCCCTGATCTCCTCCTCACTTCACTTTGTTTCAATCAGTTAACTGAAGACTGGTAGACTAGTTAACTCAGTTAGGTGGAAGTTCACTCTCGTAATTTCCCAAGAGACTAGACTAGGTGGAAGTTCACTCTTGTAACCTTTGGTGTGTGTCCAGATCACTATATACCACCACTATGGCACATTTTCTTCACCTCCAATGTGCATTGGCTGAGTTATACAGAGTATATCATGTGTAAATTATTTATTATTCATTACGGTTAATGATAATTCTTCCATTCTTTATCTATTGCTTATTCTTTCTCAATTTATCTCTGCAAATGTGTGTGTTATTTTCTATCTAGATCTATTATGTTTAGGTTCAACACATTTACATGGTATCTGTTGATTAAGGTTGGTTGTCATTGATTTCAACCCTTGAAGAAAGACCTGCAGCACAAAGGTTTGGGTAATTGTAACATACCCACTTCGGAATTTAGAATTTTTCGACCTTTTTCTTCTTTTCTCTGAGGAACAGAATTCCCCGAATCCCTATGGGGCCTGATACAGACCCTACCATCCCTTATCTGTACTCATATGATTGGCGGCTAGGACCATAGGCCTTATTGGAAAGGTTCTCGTCGGCTTTTGCGATTCGGGAAATAGCGATACATGTATTTCCTTTTCTCTCTTGTCTTTCGAAGGGCCGAAACTTGAAACAGTTTTAACTAGTTATCGAGATTCACAACAACTCGGATTAAGCCCTGGTACGCTACCCTTTGGGATTTCACATACCAGAAATTTGGGATATGCAATGACAAAAGGTTCCGCGCTTAGGTTTCCCGAGAGCCAAAACTCCGAAACCTGCACACACACACACACACACACGCACACACACACGCACACACACACACACACACACACACACACACACACACACATATATATATATATATACATCGCTCCATCTATTTTGAGAATTCGCAAATCGGGTTTTCAGGACTAGCGAGTACAAGAGAACTTGCCAATAGGTATCTCGGGTACCGAAATACTGAAATACCCAATATTATCCGTGCTAAGACATTTCGACATTCCTCCTTTCGGGATTTCGCGTTATGTGAAAACAAGGGGTCTTGCCCCTAGGTTTCTCAGAAGCCGAAAACTCCGAGTCATCAAAACTTTAAACATGCTCCTCTATTTCGAGGTTTCCTCCATCGGGATTTCGCTAATCGGGGTTTCGAGGCTAGCGAATTCATGGGGCCCGCACTTAGGTACCCCAGGTGCCGAAATATCGAAGTATAACCACTTCTCCACACTTTATTCTTTCAGGGTTTCGCAAGTCGGGATTTTGGGACTTGCGAGTATAAGGGAAACTTACCCTTGGGTTTTTCGGGTATCGAAACACCGAAATGACAAACCAAGTCACGCTATGCCAATTCGGGATTCCGCGAGTCAGGGTTTCGTATATCAGAATTTCAGGATACAAGAGGTTGAATATTCACACTCCTCGACTACTCGAATGTCGAAAAGCCGATACACCCGTTGATCATACACTTGACCAGTTTCGGGGTTTCACAAGTCAGGGTTTCGGAACTTGCGAGTACAAGGAAATACTTCCTTGGGTGTTCTGGGTTCTGAAACACCGAAAATTCCTAACTCATCCATACGCCGTCATTTCGGGTTTTCGTGAATCGGGTTTTTGGGTCTTGCGAGTACATGAGAACTTGCACTTAGGTACCCCAAGTGCTGAAAAGACGAAACACTTACCGGCCACCACGTGTACTCTATAGATGGATGGTCCAAGTACTCCCATGGGTCTTGGAATCGACGGTCCCAATTTCTTCGCTACTTACGAAGGTTAAAAAGGGTTCGAGGCATTAACGCCTACGTTACTTCATCTAATTTAACGGTCATAATAGACCTTAGATCCTCCGAAAGGATCTCATTCGTTCATTTAGCAAGAGGAAGGGTATCATGGGTACCGAACCACCGAAAGGTCCTTAATTCATCCACACGTTGTCATTTCGGGATTTCGTGGGTCGGGGTTTCAGGACTTGCGAGTACAAAAGGACTCGCACCTAGATACCGCGGGTGCCGAAACTCCGAAATATCAAAGTCTAAGAATACCATTCTCTCCCGTGTAGGATTTTAAAAACTACGCCATTAATTCCTTCTTCAGGCCCTTGGGTAAATTTCGCCAGGTTGGAAGACTCGACTGGAAAGTTCTCTTAAAATATCTGATCTATTAGCTTCTATGACTGGTAGTGAGAAAGCTCAAGGTTTTTACTGCGAAGGCAGTCCTTTCTAGGCACTTACCCTAGATTTATAGAGTGAGGGAACTTTCCCGAAAGCAGACCTGAAAAAATGCACTTATTCATAAATATATATATATATATAAACCGAATGTGGTCATTCCAACATAAGCATGTAACCACCATTTCCGATTGAAACACCATGCATAAATTTCTTACACAGAAACCATTTATAAGTATTCAAACCATGAGCATACATTCCAAGATATTCAATGCAAGACACAAGATATAAACACTTATCAAAAAACACCAGGTGATGCAACTACTGAGAGGGGTGCTCGTTTCCACCCAACCGTAGGCTCAACAACTCTGAATGGATTTACCACTAGCCACCCCCAAGCTAGACCATGATGCTTGAGACTCTCTGTCTCGGTTCTTCAGCGATCAAGAATGAAGGTTACTCTCCTTCTTCTCTGTTATCGCTCACTCTATATTTTGTTCCAAAGTTCTTGCGATGTCTTTCCTATGATCTCCCTCTCGCGTCTGTCCCCTCCCACACCTTTTACCTTCCTTTTCTTTTTGGTGAGGTTGCGTGTGGAAAATATTTCCCCACGCTGGTCAGGTCTGAGGCCTCCACGGATGGGCGATTCACCCCCATCCCTCATTAACTCATGAGGATCCTCTTCACCTACCATCCTGGCGAGTAATTCATTTCGGGGCCAAGGATATGCTCTTGGTTCTCCGGGCCATTGAAGACCAAATATAGGTTGGTTCAGTGGAAGTTAATGCCACCATTCCAGGTGCCTTCCACCACCTTTATTCAACCATTGTGGTCTCTTTTTCAGCACATCTCCCTCCCAGCAATCCTGCAACATATATTCATAACATTATTTACATTCGTCGACCCTATATACTAAGGTCCATTCAAATCACACATTCACATCTTTGAGTTTGCCATAGTTCTTGGTCGGTATAGTTATTTTTACAGACTGGGGGAAACAGGGTGTTACAATTCCCTCCCCCTTAAAGGAACATTGTCCTCGATGTTCTATCTATCAAAATGACATGTATGTACCGAGGTAAACAAAATCGGATATGCCTGTTTCATGGCATCCTCAATTTCCCATGTATCCTCATCTGGGCCAAAATGACTCCACTGCACCTTGACCTGTGCAATGGCTCTGTTCCGAAGAGGGGTTTCCTTTCTGTCTAGTATGCATTGAGGTTCTGGTAGGAATTCTCCATCCGGTTCCACCTGGATCACAGACTAGTCAATTATATGATTAGAATCATGTACATATTTATTCAATAATGAAACATGGAAAACATTATGTGCTTTTACTGTGGGAGGAAGTGCTAGCCTATAGGCTACAGGTCCCACTCTATCCTAGAACCTCAAAGGGTCCATAATACGTCTATCTAGAACCTCAAAGGGTCCACAATACCGAGGTGCCAACTTGGCACAAGCTCCCATTTTTAGAGAACTCTTCCTGGGCCTAACTCTGAGATATACATGGTCTCCTGTCTTGAACTCTCTTGGAGTTCTCTTTTGGTCGGCGTAACTTTTCTGTCGATTCTGAGTGACCTTCAGGTTTTGTTTTATCTAAGTCACTTGTTGTTCCATTTCTTTCAACATGTTGGGTTCAAAAGAAATTATGTTTACGAGATTACTCCAACTGATAGGAGTGTTGCACGACCTACCATATAGGACTTCGAAGGGGCTCATCTTTAAGGATTCTTGGTAGTCGTTGTTGTAGGTGAATTCCACCAGTGGTAGGTAATCTTCCCACTTCTTGGGTTGATGCATTACATGCATTCTTAGCATGTATTCTAGTATTTGGTTCACTCTTTCCATCTGTCCATTAGTTTGAGGGTGATAGGTGGTGCTAAACAACAACTTGGTCTCTAAACCCGCCATCAATGATTTCCAAAAGTTGGAAGTGAATTTCGTGTCTCTATCAGACAGGATCTCTTTCAGCATACCATGCAGTTTAAATATCTCCTTCACAAATACCTAAGCGATGTCTATTGCCTTGCAAATCGACTTGACGGGGATGAAATGGGTAGACTTTCTCAATTTATCCACTACTACCATCATGGCGTCATTCTGTTTGGCCAAGGTTGGTAATCCGGTGATGAAATCCATGGAGATGGTTTCCCATTTCCATTCCGAGATTGGTAGAGGTTGTAATAATCCTGCTGGGTGTCGGTGTTCTGCTTTTACCTATTGGCATTCTATGCATTTGGCTAGGTACTCAGCTATGTCTTTCTTCAATCCAGGCCAATAGAATTGTTTCCTAGTGGCCGTGATCATCTTCTGGTATCCTAGATGACCAGTATAGGGTCTTTTATGTAGTTCATTCAGTATGAACCTCTTCAAGTCATCACAATCTGGGATATACAATCTGCTTCGATAAGTGACCTGGCCTCCTTCCATCATCTAGTAGTCTCCATACTTTACCCCTGTGGGTTCTTGCTGTAGGTACAAGGTCACGGTCTGGACGAAGGGATTTGTTTCTTGTGCATTTCTGACTCTTTCCTTGACATCTGTCTCAGAGGAGCTCACCGCGGCCAGGTGAATTGTTTTCATGCTTCTGGTAAGGGCATCATCCACCCTATTTTCCTTTCCCTTAATATGTTTGATTTCAAAATAAAAATCGCTGAGGAAGGCCATCCACCTAGCTTGTCTGGCATTGATCTTTGTTTGGTCAAATAGATATCACAATCCACAGTGGTTTGTCATAAGTACAAATTTTCTTCCTAGGAGGTAATGACTCCACATTTTCAAGGCGTGCACTATGGCAGCCAGCTCTAGATCATGGGTCACATAGTTGACTTCGTGCTCATTCAATTTTCAGGATTCATAGCAGACCACACTTCCTCCTTGCATAAGGACTCATCCGAGCCCTTCCTTACATGCATCTGTGCACACGAGGAAGTCAGCTTCGAGATCGATGATCTTCAACATGGGTACATGGGTCAGTAGATGTTTCAGGGTCTGAAATCTTTCTTCACATTTCTGTGTCCACATGAATTTTGTCCCCTTCTTCTGGAGGGAAATGATTGGACAACCAATCTTGGAGAATCCTTTTATAAATATCCTATAGTATCCTGCTAATCCCATAAAGGATCTGATATCCAAAACATCCTTTGGGGTAGGCCATTCCATGATAGACCTGATTTTGTCAGGGTCTACTGCTACTCCTTTGGATAGAACATGGCCTAAGTAATGTATTTTCTTCTGGAAGAATTCACATTTGTTGAATTTGGCATAGAGCTAATGTTCTCTTAGCACTTGCAGCACAAGCCTAAGATGCTCTTCATGCTCTTCTTCATTCTTGGAGTAAATTAATATATTGTCAATAAAAGACATCACAAATTTGTCTAGGAATTTGCTGAGTAGATTGTTCATCAAGCACATTAAAGTGGCAGGGGCATTGGTTAACCCAAATGGTACTACCACAAACTCATAGTGACCATACCTCATCCAAAAGGCATTTTTATGGATGTCTTCACCCTTGATTCAGACTTGATGGTATCTCGACCTCAAGTCAATCTTTTAGAAAATAGACGCACCCCCTAATTGGTCGAACAGGTCATTGATCCTGGGAAAGGGGTACTTGTTCTTTATGGTTACCTTATTGAGTTGTCTATAATCTATACACAGTCTAAGGGTATCATCCTTCTTTTTCACAAATAGGACTGGTGCTCCCCATGG
>SNQJ01S0119269.1:24707-52088 GCA_010110895.2 Picea sitchensis
CTAAGGTTTTATGGTAATAGTCCAATCTAGCTTTATGGGCAGCTAGCCAATCCATACCAATCAATAGATCATACGATCCCAGGGGTAATATGTTAAGGGTTGCTTGGGTGGGGATTTCACCCAACATTAATTGGGAGGCTGGTATGACCTCTGCTACCCTTCTTTTGGTGCCAGTGGCTAACTATACCAACCATGGCTTGGTAGGTTTTTGTGGCTATAGTTTACACTTATCAACAGCCTTAGGGGCTATATAACTTAAATTTGAACCAGGGTAAATTAAAATAGACAGTAGATGGTTGGAAATCATACCTTATATTTCCACCACTGAAGCTTGGTGGTCAACTTGGTTATTATCCAAGGCTGAATAAATTTGTGGCACACTCCTCGCCACATCATTGACGGTGGTAGCTTCCTGGATGTTGTAATTTCTTCGACTATTCTGTTGTCGGTGTGGACAATATCTCAGTAGATGATCTTCTCCACAACCCCAACATTTCAAAGGTTCTCTCTTTGGGCTATCAGTCTTTACTAGGGCAGATCCAGAAAGTTTATTTCCGCTCAAGGAGGGAAAGTTCTGCTGGTGTACACTTCAGGCTGGGAAGCTCATGCTTGAGTTCTTTTTATAGTCCTTAAATCTTGGGGATTTAAACCCCTTTTTCTGGAATCTCGAACTATTCTTCTGCTTCCATCCTTCACGAGGTTCTGTTCGATGTCCAAGCTATTCATAACAATATCTGGCCTTTCAGATAGTATCTTCTAGGGTCTTTGGTTCGTCAAATTCAATCCTGTTCTGATAGTCCTTAGGTAGTCCACTGATGAATCATTTCACCTTTACCTTTTCTTCTTTTATGTAGGGTACATACCTCAGCAACTTGAGGAATCTACTGACATATTCCTCTATGGTGAGTTTCCCCAGCTTAAGTTCATAGAATTCTTTAGTCTTTTCGTCGAAATATTTTTCTGACAGATACTTCTTCCTGAAGTATTTCTCAAACCGTTCCCAAGACAGGTCTTCTTCGTGAATCCCTTTTACATTCTTAAGGTCTTCCCACCAAATGGAAGCCTTTCCGTTCAAGTTGAAGGTGGCCACTCGGGCCTTCAAATTTTCTGAGAAGTCATGGACTCTGAAATACTTCTTTAGTCCAAGCAACCAGGCCTCTTCTTCCTCTCTTTTCTTTATTTCACCGTCGAAGGAGGGTGGTTTTGCCTTCCTGAATTATTCGAATTTATGACCCTTGGAAAGCTTTCGCTTATTCTGTTTTCTTCAAGAATAAGAACTAGTTATGCTACTAGAAGAGCCCTCTGAACCACCAACTTCCTTCCCAAAGGAATCGTCCACCACTGGTCCTTTACCTCTGGGATGGATCTTTTTCGAGGTGTTCCTCTCAGTGTGGCCACTGATATGACCATGTTTCTGTACCTCAGGTTCATGCTGCATTTTTCTTTGTAGGTCGGATAAGCTCTGCAGTAAAATTGCAGTAATTTCTGTTGTTTCTCTTGTTCTTTCATCATCCTCTCATTGTCAGCCTTGCAGCTTTATAATTCGACCATGAGACTCCTCATAGTATCGGCTAGATCTGGAGGGGTCCCTATTGCCCTCCTTTCGTCAGACTCTTCGTCTCTATTGTGGGAGCCTTCCCCCACCTCTTGGTGAGTCACCATTCTATGCATCTCTAATTTCCCGTGGCTGATTGTCCTCTTGGGTGAAAAAGACAAACACTGGTTATTAGTCAATATTTATATTTATTTATAACCAGTACATAAGTCATATTTTTCACATGTACACACACACAATAGGAGTTTTCATTCTTAACTTCGTCTTTTGATTAGGAAGGTTAAGACAGGGGGTTACTCCTTTTAGGAGTGTTTTGAACAGAGCTTCTATGCAACTCATTCATGAGCCCAATAAGGCCAAGTGTTTTAACCATTCTTTGATACCAATTTGTAACATACCCACTTTGGAATTCAGAATTTTTTGGCCTTTTTCTTCTTTTTTCCGAGGAACGAAATTCCTTGAATCCCTACGAGGCCTGATACCGACCCTGCCATCCCTTATCCGTACTCATATAATCGGTGGCTAGGACCATAGGTCTTATCAGAAAGGTGCTCGTTGGCTTTCGCGATTCGAGAAATTGCGATACATGTATTTCCTTTTCTCTCTTGTCTTTCGAAGGGTCGAAACCCGAAACAGTTTTAACCACTTATCGAGATTCACAACAACTCGGATTAAGCCCTGGTACTCTACCCTTCGGGATTTCACATACCAGAAATTTGGGATATGCGACGACAGGAGGTTTCTCGGGAGCCGAAACTCCGAAACCTTCATACAAATATATATATATATATATATACATTGCTCCGTCTATTTTGGGAATTTGCAAACTGGGTTTTCAGGACTAGTGAGTACAAGAGAACTTGCCAATAGGTATCTCGGGTACTGAAATACCCAATATTTTTTGTGCTAATCCATTTCTACATTCCTCCTTTCAGGATTTCGCGTTATTTGAAAACAAGGGGTCTCACCCCTAGGTTTCCCGGAAGATGAAAACTCTGAGTCATCAAAACTGTAAACATGCTCCTCTATTTTTGGGTTTCCTCCATCGGGATTTTGCTAATCGGGGTTTTAAGACTGGCGAATTCATGGGGCCCGCACTTAGGTACCCTGGGTGCCGAAATACCGAAGTATAACCACTTCTCCACACTCTATTCTTTCAGGGTTTCGCAAGTCAAGATTTTGGGACTTGCAAGTACAAGGGAAACTTACCCTTGGGTTTTCCAGGTACCGAAACACTGAAATGCCGAACCAATTCACGCTATCCCAATTTAGGATTCTGTGAGTTAGGGTTTCATATATCAGAATTTCGAGATACAAGAGGTCGAATATTCACACTCCTCGACTACCCGAATTCCAAAAAGCCGATACACCCGCTCATCATACACTTGACCAATTTCAGGGTTTCGCAAGTCGGGGTTTCAGAACTTGCGAGTATAAGGAAATACTTCCTTGGGTGTTCTGGGTTTCGAAACACCAAAAATTCCTAACTAATCCATACGCCGTCATTTAGGGTTTTCGTGAATCGGGGTTTCAGGTCTTGCAAGTACAGGAGAACTCGCACTTAGGTACCCCAGGTGATGAAAAGCCAAAACACTTACCGACCGCCATCTGTACTCTACAACTGGACGGTCTAGGTACTCCCATGGGTCTTGGAATCGACGGTCCTAATTTCTTCACTACTTACGAAGGTTAAAAAGGGGTTGAGGCATTAACGCCTACGTTCCTTCATCCAATTTAATGGTCGTAACAGACCTTAGATCCTCCGAAAGGATCTCATTCGTGCATTTAGCAAGAGAAAGGGTATCCTGGGTACCGAACCACCGAAAGGTCCTTAATTCATCCACACGCTATCATTTCAGGATTTCGCGCGTTGGGGTTTCGAGACTCGCGATTACAAAAGGACTCACACCTAGATACCCCGGGTGCCAAAACTCTGAAATATCGAAGTCTAATAATACCATTCTCTCCCGTGCAGGATTTTAAAAACTACACCATTAATTCCTTCTTCAGGCCATTGGGTAAATTTCACTAGGTTTGAAGACCCGACTGGAAAGTCCTCTTAAAATATCTGAGCTATTAGCTTCTGTGACTGGTAGTGAGAAAGCTCAAGGTTTTAACTGTGAAGGTAGTCCTTTCTAGGCACTTACCTGGGATTTATATAGTGAGGGAACTTTCCTGAAAGCAGACCTGAAAAAATACACTTATTCATTAATATATATATAAACTGAATGTGATCATTCCAACATAAGCATGCAACCACCATTTCTTATCAAAACACCATGCAGACATTTCTTACACAGAAACCATTTATAAGTGTTCAAACCATGAGCATACATTCGAAGATATTCAATGCAAGACACAAGATATAAACACTTATCAGAAAACACCAGGTGATGCAACTGCTAATAGGGGTGCTCGTTTCCACCCAACCGTAGGCTCAACGACTCCGAATGGATTTACCACTAGCCACCCCCGAGCTAGACCACGATGCTTGAGACTCTCTGTCTCGATTCTTCAGCGATTGAGAATGAAGGTTACTCTCCTTCTTCTCTGCTATCGCTCACTCTATATTTTGTTCCAGAGTTCTTCCGATCTCTTTCCTGCAATCTCCCTCTCGCGTTCGTCCCCTCGCACATGTTTTACCTGCCTTTTATTTTCCGACGAGGTTGCATGTGGCATGAATTTCCCCGTGATGGTCAGGTCTGAGGCCTCCATGGATGGGAATTTCACCCCCATCCCTCATTAACTCATGAGGAGCCTCTTCACTTACCATCCTGGTGAGTAATTCATTTCGAGGCCAGCGAGCCGCTCTTGGTTCTCCGGGCCAATGAAGACCAAATATGGTTTGGCTCAGTGGAAGTTAATGCCACCATTCCAGGTGCCTTCCACCACCTTTCTTTAGCCATCGTGGTCTCTTTTTCAGCACATCCCCCTCCCAGTAGTCCTGCAACATATATTCATAACATTATTTACATTTGTCGACCCTTTATACTAAGGTCCATTCAAATCACACATTCACATATTTGAGTTTTCCATAGTTCTTGGCCAGTATAGTTATTTTTACAAACTAGGGGAAACAGGGTGTTACAATAATGGACCCAAGATTGTTTGATGTAAAGATGAATCATTATTGTCTCGTCATGGTTTATAAGAAGTAAATATGGATGAACTCCAAAGTGGTCCCCTTATGGTGAAATCCCTCACGGGAAGATGCTTTGTGGAGTAAGAGAACCCATGCTTAATTATGGAATAATGAGTTGAAGGACAATGAATTTTTCAGGGAAACTATCCTAGATAGATAGTGCTTGTCATGCTGTTTCTGGTGGTATGTGGAACGCCACATAACTCCTCACGGTTAGAGATTTATGACCATACGAAGTTGGAGAACCCCTCATAAGTCTTATAGAAGCCCCCAAGGGTCAAAGTTCTTTGCAAAATAAATTATTTTAAATAAAGAAGCCCTAAAATAAGGAAAGTGTAAGGCTACATGAAGATATAAATAAGAGGCAAAGATCACTCATTAAAGACACACTTGTACATTTTGTATATATATTTTCTTGTGTAAAGATTCTTGTAAATAATTGTGGATACATATGAAGTAGTGAATGTCTAAGGTAGCACGAAGGGTTGATGAAAAAATTCTCGGATTTACAGAAAACCCCATTTTCTGATGCATACACAGGCTGTCTGTGTATAGGATGCGTATACATTGAAGGTATACGTGGGCTAGCTATGTATAGGGTGAGTATGTATGTGGGCGGACTGTGTATAGGGTGAGTATGTGTTGATAAATCCATGAAACTTGAGAAGATGAAGGTGCAAATGTTCTAGATTCTGAGATCAAGCTCCCAGGAAGGTCTAGAGTTCTCAGATACATCAGATCCATCCATTGGTTCAAAAGGTATGTCTTATTTATATGAATAGTTGGATTTTCATGTATGTATGGGGAATGGCAATGGATATTTGAGGATTCTCCCTAGAGATACTAGTGGCTACATGGGATCTTCTGTATAAGTCAGATCTACATAAATATAGTGCTGGTATATTTATCATTGATACTTCTTGTTGAGGCACATCTTGTATTTCTTGGCATATGGCTAAGAGTTTTTATGGTACATGGTTGAGATCTTGTATTTATTGATGTATTGAGAAATTGGATATCAAAAAGAGGTTGATGACTAAGATCATGTGAGGGATATTATACTTGTTCATGATTACACATACCTATATGGCACATGACTAGAGAGAGACATACTTGCCTTGAGTAGAGGTTATGTATGAGGATGCATGCATAGGGTATAGTTAGAGTCTGGATACAATCACAGGTTACATATCTATGTGAAAGAAATTACAGAGGGTCAAAAGTTTTCAAGTGAAATGAAACCCTAGTTTTAGAAGGCATACATGGGCTACATAATAGATAAGGCGCATACATACATGGGATGCATCACTACAGGTCATGTATCAGTTGTATTTTTGTAGATACATGTTTAGTTCAAGTACAGTTTGATTACAGGGAAGTTGTACAGATTGGATACAGGGCAATGGTACAGGTTGATACAATTGTACAACAATATATCTCACAATGTTAGGTTGAAAGTGATTCCATCATTCTACTTCTACTTCAAGGTGGTTGGATGGGGTAAGGATAGGTGGTTGTAGCCACCTTCCAGTTGTAGCCGGAGAAAATAGGGGGTTGTAGCCAAAGAATTGGGGAGTTAGAAATTCCCTCAGGTTGTAGCCTGAGAAACCAGGGGGTTGGAGCCTCCTTCTAGGTGCAACTGGAAAACAAAGGAAGTTGGTGCTTCCAATGAATGTAATTGTTCAAGACATATAAGAAAAATCATTCTGTGGTTTTCTCCTGATTTGGGTTTCCACGTAAAACACTGGTGTACTGTGTATGTGTGTGATTGTTTATTTATCATTGCTCATTATTGAATAATAATTCTACATTGATATAAAATTTGAAGAAAAAGGATTATAATTACGCTATTACTGATTCACCCCCCCTCTCATTAATCCAACAGTATCATATCTAATAGACTACTAAGCAAAGCTACACCAAATTATTTTTGCAGGTACCAAAGATTGAAGACAATGAAAAAATGGAATTCCCAAAAGAATTCATTCTTACATCTTACAATTACTTTGCAAGGAAGGAAAGAATAATCATGCATATCTAAACCAAAGGATTGTACAGTTTAACCTTGAATACATAGACATAACCAACATCATCCATATAAAAATCCAAGTATCTAAATCGAATGGATGAAGCATTTAGAGCAATTTGCAGTCTCATCTCTCCTGATCTCCTTTTTCACATATCTTCTTGTAAAACCCCCAATGAATCCTGGACCACCTTGGAAGGTCTCTTTTGAAAACATGATGAGATGAGGGGACACATGATTTAGGTGGAATTTATCACATTGGATCCAAAAATCTTCGACAATCTCCAAGATTTCTTTACAAAATTTAAGGATTTTACTATCGCAACTCAAATCTTGCAGGGTTGATAAATCTAAGGAGGAGAAACAAATGGTTCTCACCATTCTCTCCAAACTTGGTCTTGAATTCTCCATGCTGATATCCACATTCCATTCAATCAAATTTTCCTCTGGAGCCACTTGGAAGATGCCTTCTCTTGAGGAATTTATCGAATCCCTAACACAAGAGGAAACCAAGTTCATCAACATGGGAAAAAAAAAGGCCCAAAGGCACATGCACTTACTGTGCAATAAGGCAGCCATCAATATCAGAAATCTAAAGATAAATACAAAAGGAAAGATCATGCAAATTTGAAGAAGGAAGAGTACTCAAAACCCTTCATCGATGCCTCTAGATCCAAAGGTGGAAAGGGAAGAAAAGGGGAGAAATGCACATACTGCCATAAATGATTCCATCTAGCATCCACATGCATGCAGAAAAAAATAGACCTAATGACCCAAATACTTCAGAAAAACAACCTTGGAGATCACATCCTCGAGGGTGCCAAGAAGAAGAAGCCATGACATCAGAATCCCAAGAAAGGAAATTCTAGCCATGCCTTGATTTCCATCAACTCCTCTCCTGATTCTTGGATCTTAGATTAAAGAGCATCACATCACATGGATGCCATAAAAGCAATCTATTCCTCATTGGATGCATGCAAAGGTCCTCCTATTCTTATGGGGGACAACTCTCCAGTCGAGGTCACTGGCAAAGGAAAGATTGAACTCACCAACATAATCTTCGAGAATGTGTTGCATGTTCCCAAACTTTTCATGAATATTCTCTCCGTGTATTAGATGAAAAATTTCGGCACCAAAAAGAAAACTAAGTTGAACAGTCAATTTCTCAGAAAATTAGAAGAAAGAAGTCTGATGTATTATTGAACTAGAATGGTTCATAATTTCATGAAATTGTTGAATCAATCATCCTAACAAAGTTATGTTGGCTACACATTTTGCAGAGTAAACAGTTGTAAGATCATATTAGGATCAGAACAAAGTGAAAAGGAATGGAAGCTACATAGAGGGATTACATCCAGGAAAATGAGATCAAAGGGATGGATGTCCATATGGGTATTGAAGGAATAAACTCAAATGGATATGGAGAAGGAAAGGAAGAAAGGATGAACATGGCTAAGATAATTAAAATTTTTCAAAAGGATGTCCAATGTCATAAAGATGATAATGAAAATCTTATGAAATCTAAGGAGAAACAGGAGGAATTCAACATGAAGCTAATGCATAGCTTGGACATAATAGAAAATAAGATAGATAAGGAGATTGTCTCAAGCAAAATAGGAATTCATAGGTCTCCTGATTAGAAAGGAAGAATAAGGACTATTAGAAGACATCACCATCACTCCCCAAGGCATTCCAATAGGAGATAACACAACATCTCAAGTCCATCCCCTGTCAAGAAGCATAAAAAGAGGTCTGGGTGGATTAGCTACGAGGAGAAATGAACAAAAGAAAACCTCCTACATTTGATGGTGAGCACAAGAAGGATGAAGATGCAGGGACATGGATGCTAGGAATGATAAAGTATTTTCAATTGCATAAATATTCTTCACATGTAGAAGGAAGAATTGTTATTTATCAACTCAAGGGAAAGGAATGCATGTGGTGGGATCAACTTGTGTAGGTGCAACACATTAAAGAGAAAAACATTAATTGGAATGAATTCAAGAAGTAGTTTTAAAAAAATACTTGACTAAGAGATACTATGAAAAGAAAATGAAATAGTTCTTTGAACTCAAACTTGGTAGTTTGGCCATATATGAATGTGAAAGAAGGTTTTTAGAAATGTTAAAGTATGTCTCCTTCATCAAGGATGAGACATTTAATATTTAGAGGTATTTGAGTGGATTGCCATCATTCATCAGTGAAAAAATACAATATGATGATCCCAAAACATTGAAGGAGACCATAAGTTGAGCTAAATACCTCTATGATTAGCATAAAGCAAGGCCAACTTTCCAATAATATTTGGAAGACAAGAAGAAGTTCAAGATGGATTAGAGGAAGAAGGGGACTAAGCCACCATTCTTCAGAAATAATCCTCAGGGACATCCAATTTCTATAGAACCCAAAACAATTGAGATGGGGGGACAAAGGACAAGGCAACCACCCATTCAATGTTGGGGTTGTAAAGGAGATCATATATATAGAAATTTTCCTCACAGAGGTGAAAAAGTGAAAATTGTTCACAATGTACATCAAGCTGAAACAATGGAGGACATGGGAAGTAATGTACCAAGGATCTATGCAACCCTAGACAACAGGCATGCAGTTTCATTCACATATGATTGAAGTGGAAGTTATGATAAACAACCAAACCATTGTAATTTTAATTGATTCAATATCTGTTCATAGTTATATAGATCCTAAGATGGTGGAAATATTTCATTTTCCAAGAAGAAATCATGAAAGATATTGGTTGGTGCAACTAGCTACCAGAGCCAAAAGAAAAGTTAATGAGATGGTTATATCATGTCCTATGGACATGAATGGACTGAACACTAGGGAAGATTTGAACATCTTTCCTTTAGGTTTCTATGACTGTCTAATTGGGATGGATTGATTGGAACAACACCATGTTGTCTTAGACTGTCATAACAAGGAATTTACTTTTCTGGATGAGGAAGGAAACCAAAGGAAAATACAAGGAATTCCTAGGGAAATAACTATTAGAGAAATATCCACAATGCAGCTGAAGAAAATTTATAGGAAAGGGTGTCAAATATTTACAGCTCATATGGAGGAGACACCTAAGAATAAGGTGTCAAATATTTAAGATTATGCAGTCCTAAAAGAGTTTGGGGATGTATTTAAAGAAATACCAGGATTACCCCCTAAGAGAGATATTGATTTCTCCATAAATATGATGCCTAAAGAAGCTCCAGTATCCAAGACTCCTTATAGGATGAGTACACCATAACTGAAGAAGTTGAAAATGAAGCTTGAAGAGATTTTGAAGAAGGGGTATATATGCCCGAGTGTGTCACCTTGGCGTCCTCTAGTATTATTTGTGAATAAGAAGGATGGAACATTGAGACTTTGTATTGACTTCAGGAAATTGAACAAAGCAACTGTAAAGAATAAGTATCCTTTGCCAAGGATCGATGACATCTTTGATCAGTTGAAGAATGCAAAAATATTCTCCAAGATTGATCTCAGGTCAGGTTATCATCAGGTAAGAATTGAAGATGAAGACATCACTAAGACTTATTTCGGAACAAGGTATGGCCATTATAAATTCTCAGTGGTGTCATTTGGGTTATCAAATGCACCAACAGTCTTTATGTGTTTAATGAATGGTATTTTCAGAGAATACTTAGATAAGTTTTTCATTGTCTTTTTGGATGACATTCTTATATATTCCAAGTCAAAAGAAGAGCATGATCAATAATTGAAGATGATATTACAAGTATTAAGGGAGCATCAGTTGTATTCCAAATTGAGTAAGTGATCATTTTACCAGAATCAAATCCATTATTTGGGGCATATCATATCTGAGGAAGGGATAACAATGGATCTTGAAAATATCGAGGCCATTAGAGGATGGTCAACACCAAAGAATATGACAGAATTCAGATCATTCATGGACCTTGCAGGATACTACAGAATATTTATTAAAGGATTCTTAAAGATTTCACACCCGATCACTTCCTTGCAAAAGAAGGGAATGAAATTTCAGTGGACAAAGGAATGTGAAAAGAGTTTCCAAAACTTGAAGAATTTATTAACCAATGCTCCAATACTAAGGATCACAGATCCAAATGAAGACTTAATTGTATGCACTGATGCATGTAAAGAAGGAATTGGTGGAGTCATCAGTCAGAATGGATATGTTGTATGTTATGAATCAAGGAAGTTGAAAGGGCATGAAAGGCACTATGCTACTCATGATTTGGAGTTGGAAGCCATAGTGAATTCCTTGAAGATGTGGAGGAACTATCTCATTGGGAAAAGGTTTTAGTTGAGGACAGACCATCATGGTATAAAATATTTATTCAGACAACCAACTCTGAATGCCAGGCAATGCTGGTGGTTATAATTTCTCAGTGAATATGACTTTGATATAAATCATATCAAAGGGAAAGAGAACAAGGTGGATGATGCAATCAACATAAGAGTGCATGAGTGGCATGTCACATCCATTAGCATGTACAAATATGATTTGAAAGACATACTCTTGGAAGCTGCAAAATCAGACTTGCAATACATGGAAATGGCAACAAAATTATAGCAAGGTCTTTTGCAGCAGAAAATTGAAGACTACAAGCTGGGAGATGATGAAATTACCATGTACAGGGGAAGAATTTATGTGCCAAATTCCTAGGAATTAAATATTCTAATATTGAAAGAAATGCATAATGTACCTTATGCTGGGAACCAAGGGTATCATAAAACTATTGTAGTTGTCAAGAGCCAATATTATTGGCCATGCATGAAAAAAGAAGTTTCTCAATACATTGCCAAATGTTTGGAGTGTCAAAAGGTCAAGGTTGAGCATAGACACCCAACTGATTTGTTACAACCATTACCCATTCCTGAGTGGAAATGGGAAATTGTAACAATGGATTTCATCACCAAACTGCCCAAAACAAGAAAGCAACATGATTCTATCATGGTAGTGGTGGAAAAGCTTGCCAAAGATGTCCATTTCATTCTAGTAAATCTCACACACAGGGAAACTAATGTTGTTGATATTTATATGAAGGAAATTTCTCAATTGCATGGTATACCCAAGACAATTGTGTTTGACAGAGATTCAAAGTTTACATCAAAATTCTATAAATGATTATTTAAAGGATTTGGAACAAATTTGAATTCCAACACAACTTATCATCCAGAATCTGATGGGAAAATAGAGAGGGTAAATCAAGTGATTGGGGATATGTTGAGGATGGATGTGATGGAAAGACCGACAAAATGAGAAGACTACCTACACTTGGTAGAATTTTATTATAAAAATGGGTACCAAGCATCTCTAAAGATGACCCCATTTGAGGCACTTTATTGGAGAAGGTGCAACACACCTATAAGTTGGGACAACCCAACGGATAGACCAATGGTTGGGCTAGAATTACTGAGAGAAATGGAAGAACAGGTGTAAAAAATAAAGTAGAATTTAAAGGCTTCTCAAGGCAAGAAAAAAAGAAAAGTTGATAAGAGAAGAATTCATAGGGAATTTAAAGTGGGTGATCATGTATTCTTGAAAGTGAAATCCAACAAAAGTTCCTTGAAATTGGGAAATTGGGAAATCCATTTGAAATCCTGGAGAGGATTATTCCTGTAGCATATATGCTTGCATGACCTACATAAATTTCTATTCATAATGTATTCCATGTATCATTTCTCAAAAAGTATGTACCTAATGCTAATCATGTTATTGATTGGAATGTGATTCAGGTGGAGCAAGAAGGTGATTTTCAAGTGCATCCGGTGTGCATAATGGACTGGAAGATCAAGAAAATATGGAATCAATCCATGGGGATATTAAAGGTCCAATGGATTTGGTACAATCCTGAGGATGCAACTTGGGACCACGAAGATGTTATGTAGGAATAATACCCACATATTTTTGAATATTATTGAAAATTTGGATGGTAATATGTAAATAAGATGCACTGAGGATAGTGCATAAATAAGGGGAGGGGAATTTAATACCCCAAGACTAAGCGCGAATTGAATTGTAAACATTTTTTATAGGCTGGTGAGCCAAGTGATTATAATCCATGAGGATTATGTGATGATTAGGCCGTAGAGCCTAGATGCTAAAGGCCAGTGAGCCTATTTTTATATATGTAAACACTCATATAATTAATATAATACATTGTTGTGTGTATACCAACCACGATAAAAGAGTTTGGGGGAATAAATTCCACTAGTAAAGGAAAGGGGGGGGGGGGGCTAAGAGCCTAGGAAAGGGATAATATAGAAAGCTTATCTCTAAGAGATTATTAGAATATTATTTCTTAAAGAATATGGTGAGGATAATTATTTTATCCTAAGTATCATGGAAGATGGAATGAATCCCAGGTGGGGAGAAATGAGCTTCTGGAGATCCAAGTGTCATCAAGGGCACATGAAAATACATGTGGGGGAAATTATTTTGTTTCTGGGATCCATTCACTCATAGAGATATTCACTCACTCAACCATTTATGCAATTAGCCATTCTCTCCATCGTTCACCCTATGCAACCCAGAAGTTGTACACAGTACCTCCCTATCACAGGTAGCGTACCCGTACTATACCTGAGCCAGTACTATATCGTACTCGAGCCAATATTGTTCCTTAACTTATTTTTGGTGTTACCATCACTTGTTCCATATTTTTTTATGTTTTTTCCTTCACATGAGACTGTACCTGGTTGACTAGAGAGCTAGATTGAATAAGCGAGTTGTCAAGCCCATGGGATTGAAGAGGCGAGTTGTTAGGCCTATGAGAAAATTTCTCCAGGTGGGAGATTTGATAGGAATTGAATTCATGAAGGAGCCCAACTGTAGATACAGTGCTTTGATACTTCCTATCTGACATGTTGCTAAAGCCCTGGAAGGGAAGTGGGACAGTCAAAGGATTGTTGAGCAGAGAAGGGGCACACTTCCTGGGGTGAGACAGACATGTGGGGAATGAGAGACAGTAGGATGATAGTTTGAGTAGGCACCTGGGATGAAATTTTTCCTAATGTCTGTGTAGCTTCAACCTATTAGAAATCCTTTTACACGGGTGGAGTTTAGTTGTAGCTCGGGGGTGACCCACTGTTGAGAGTTCTGAGCAGTGAGGTCTAAGGCTGGGACGATCCTGGAAGGTTTGCACATAGTTGGTGGTCTTCTATAAAATATAAGTATCAATGGTGTATGAATTTACATGATGTGTATATTGCATGTGTTTATTTTTATGGGTTATACTTGTGTATGATGCATATACATTTTACTTTTATTTCCACATGAATCTATGTATTTGCAAAACATGTTTTTCTTCTTAAGTTTTATATAGATATATAGGTGAAATTATTGTTTAAAGTGAAGTGACATGGCCCGAGCCTGGGTGGTCTGGGGATGTTACAACTTATAAAGTTCCGCATGAGCTTTTGTGTGGCATAGCCCATCAGGTCTAGGGCTCGACGTGTTAAAGAACCTGGTTGAACTGAGGTGCACCTTGCCCTGTCATCATCTCTGTGTGCACCCTTTAAGTGTCTAAAATTATTTATCTCATCAGTTCCATTGTTCTACTGTCCTTATCATCATGAACCATTGATTTGCAAAAATTGCAATATGAACTTTTTGGTATTGTCTTATACTTTTGCATCATTAGACAATTGTATGGATGATGCCCATGCATCTTACAAATCTTGCACCATGGTCCTCCTTTTGTCAAGGGGTTTGGCACCCCTGCTGCCAAGTACTGTGAAAAATTTGGGCATTTCTTCTTATGATGTCCTTATGTCCTGGATAACATACACCAAACAACTTCCCTTTTCTCTTTTCCCTTATTCTGGTTCAGTTGAAATGTCAGATTCTTCAGATCCTCCTTCATCTCCTCTATTTTTGGATCTTTCTGTTGATACTCGTTTTCTTCCAGTTGCAGGGTTGTTTATGGAGTCTATACCTGATTTTGGAACTTTTGTTGTCTCAAAGGATACTTCAAGTGTGGTAACAGTGAGTTCACAAATAATTGCTTATGTTGAATATCAGTAATTGAATACTTCAACTTACCTTTCAGACATTTGAACCTTTTATCAATCTCCCAAATAGACTCACTTGGTTTCTACCTAATTTCAATCATTTCATTCATGCATTGGTCTTCTGATCTTGGCTTTAGAAACTCGTTTACCAATAAATTTTTCACCTCTATGATAGTCTTTGGTTTTCCTTGTGGACTATTTACATCAAGTATCATGTACCAGTCCAATGCACGATCTCTTAGTGTGATAGCTAATTGCAGGAGTTTTTTTTATCTTCGTATGTGATATTCTTTTCTTCCCATATCTTTTCACAAATGAATAAATTCCTTTCAGGGTTCTCTGATGCCTCTACCCAAAACTCTATTAATATGATCGTGGAGAAGAATTTGTGTACCCAATTCTCATGAATTCAGGAGTACAATATTGAAAGAGATGCATAACATACCTTATGTTGGACACCCAAGATATCAAAAAACAATTGCAACAGTCAAGAGCCAATGTTATTGGCCAGCCATGAAGAAGGAAATTGTTGAGTACATTGAAAAATTTCTGGAGTGTCAAAAGGTTAAGGGTGAGCATAGACACCCAACTAGGTTGTTTTAGCCATTTCCCATTCCTGAGTGGAAGTGGGAAGTGGTGACAATATATTTCATCACCAAATTTCCCAGAACAAGTAAACATCATGATGTTATCATCGTGGTGGTGGAAAATCTTACTAAAGCTTCCCATTTTATTCCAGTGAATGTTACTCACAAAACAACCAATGTTGTTGATATTTATATGAGGGAAGTAGCATGCTTGCATGACATTCCAAAGACAATTGTGTCTGATAGAGACCCAAATTTTACCTTAAAGTTCTAGAGGGGATTATTCAAAGGGTTTGGAACAAATCTGAAATTCATCACAACTTATCATCTCGAGTCTGATGGGGAAATAGAAAGGGTAAACCAAGTGATAAAGGATATGCTAATAATGTATGTGATGGAAAAACCATCAAAGTGGGAGGATTATCTACACTTGGTAGAATTTTCCTACAACAATGCGTATTAGGCATCTATGAAGATGATCCCATTTGAGGCACTTTATGGTAGAAAGTGCAACAGACCAGTGTTGGCAAAGGGGCAGACCCAGGGTTCAATGCTTCAACAACACACCAACAAAACCCTAACTATAGGCCCTTTCGGCAACACCTGCGGAGTAGATGAAGTCTCACCCAAGGTAGAAGAAGGGGTGGTTGCAAGACTCAAGTGTCTACAACTTAGCTGGAAAACAGATATGTGATTACAACACTTAACAAAGAAATTAGAAGTTAATATTCATCAGTATTTAACCCTTATTCACATCGCAGGTTGAAATCCTAGTTATAGAGCAGCGCAGTATTCAACAAGATATAATACATCTAAGCACTTAGCATATAGAAATAGATCAGATATAGCATTCATTCACATTACTAAGAACTAAGCTACTACATCAGATGCATCTAGCATATATAACTGCACTAAGCATAAATCACATCAATAGAATAACAACTATAATGCACAAAGCAACCACAAGACATGATATATGTGGTTCACCCCAATGTGGGGCTACATCCAAAAAATCTTCTCTTCTTTATTGTCTTATTTCAATCTTATACAAGCACAGGGCCACAAGAACCCACTCCACATAGGACAGGAGATATGCATGCACCTCGCCAGATCCTCCTTCCCTGAGCTAGGTTTAAGAATAAAGCCTTCTTACAATCTGCACACAGGCTTCTTACAATCACTTGCACTTAGCTCTGCAAGTTAATCTTAACACACAATATGTATGAAGCATCCACAACTGTTCACACTGAGCTCACTGGTCACATTACACATTTAGGTATCTCCTAATTACATCGCCTAGATTTTTATTTATACATTACAAAGGGGCCTAAACATGGGTAAACCCATGTGCCAACATCTCATACCCGTTACATAAACCCTAAACCCAAAAATTCCCTAAGAAGGGGCCGAGATCCTGCGATCTCCGCTTTGCCTTATGCTCCACCTTCGACCAACCTGTTGAAGTCCCAAAATTGGTCAAATGTGACCAAGGTTCTCCAAATCTTGGTCAAGGGCCAACAAGCCCCCAACACTCACCTATGATTCATCCCGAGTCACTCTGATCAGGGTAACTCTACCTCAAATGCCTCGAGCTTCTTCGACCTGTTTCTTCGCCAGAGCCTCCTACTCGACAAACTCTTGAATAATATTCTATGTCATAGGTCCTTCCAAGCATTGTTCCACTGTGGTGACCACTTGTTCTAGTTCTCCACCTCATCCTTCAATTTCCTCAAAATGTATTCAAGCTGCATCCTGCACTGACTGGAGTCGCTGAGTCACTTCCATGAACTTACTCTGTATGGAATGGACTTGTTGTTGAACTGTTCATTGTTCCTGGGATCATTTCATCCTCTCAACTGTTGGTAGTCGCTTCAACTGCACTTGCACCGTTGTTGCTTGCTGCTTGGCCTCCTGAAGCTGTGACTCTAATGTTTTTATAACCCTAAATTTCACCAGACATACATACCTGGCATCACGCCATCTTAATTTCTATCTTTGCCAAGCCATCACTGAACCACTCTTCTAAAAAACCATTTTTTTGAAGGTGTACGAACCATGCACCAACTGCTTCCACGTCTTCTTCTCCTCTTCAATTATATCTAGGGAAATGGAAAAGGCTTGCAATGGAGGAAAAATGAATTCTGATAAAACTCACAATGTGGTTGCAAAATATTGGGGGAAAGGGGGAAAACTAAAATGGGTAGAGTTTCTATGCTCTCGTGCTTCTCCTTGGAGTTTCTATGCAGTAGTGGTGCAGGGCACGTACACCTTCAAAACAAAGGTTTTTTAGAAGAGATATTCAATGATGGCTTGGCAAAGATAGCAAGTAAGATGGCATGATGCCAAGTATGCATGTCTGATGCAATTTAGGGTTATAATAAATGTCCTTATTTCAGGGTCCTCTGCAAGGTGCTCATAAGTCTATGCACTTCAATTGTTGAGTTGTTTACATTATAAGGCCAATGCCTTGATTCTATGGACTATGCTTTGGGCAGTTTATTCTCTCTGGTATCGCACTTCCTATGGAGCGCTTGCAACTGCTTGTAACTCCAGTTCTGCTATCCTCTATTGGAGCTGCTGAATGGCTTCGGTAAGCTTCCTTACTTGGCTTTCCACTGGGTCTTCCTCCATTTGTTCTAAGCCCATCATAGAGCGAAGTTCTCTAGTGAATGCCTCTTTAATGCCAATTTTCTCTATGAGCAATTGTTCCTTCTCCTTTTGGATCTGCGTTCTATCCTCTGCAAACTTGGATTGGATGTCATTTTTTTTTTGTTGTGCAACCTGACGTTGTTCTATGGCTTCCTCTTTTGCTTACTTTAAGGCTTCTTTGACCTACTCTTTTTCTTCTTGAACATGACGAAGGTGAGCTTTAGTCACATATACTATTCGATGTAGCTGGGAAGGCTCATCTCCCAACTCTGTTCCTTCTGATGACAGGGGCACAATAGACACTGCGCGGCTGGAGTAGAGGGCTTGATGTACACCTTTCAACTATGCTTCAATTATTTCATACATGGTCTCTTGTTTGGCTTCATTGCATTGTAAGATATCTTTTGAGGTATCTGAGACAATGACAATGATGAAATCTATGTCATCCATCGTTAGCACAGTCTACATCTGTGTTTTAGTATCTTTGGACTTCTTCCACGATGTAGGTTTCATGGGGGAAACCTTTCTTTTCTCGGAGGTCTCCACTTCATCAATAGGATCCCTAGGCGTTGTTACTTCGCCTTGTTTCTACTTTTCTTCTTCTCCTTTTCCCTCTTCTTTGTCAACTTCATTGTTACATCCCCCTCCAGGTGAGTCTGAATCAATCTCTTCTTATGTTCTTTTCAGGTCTTGTACCTCTTCCTTTTTCTTCCTTATGCTACTGCTGGATGCATCATAATATTCACGAGTAACCACCAGACTTCTGATGAGGTCAGGTTCAAACAGTTATGCCTGGTCGACTGGTATAATGAACTCTGTAGGCCATTCCTTAGTGATTTCTTCAATGTCCTCCTCTGTGAGTTTATAGTAACTCTGCAACTCCTCTTTGTGTTTGTCTCCATGCATAGTGATATAAATAAAATGTCTATCTGCATGTAACTTCACAAATGGTCTGAACTTGTGCAGGGTGTTCAACATCATCTGAAGGAAAGCCTTAATAGACCTCTTCAACTGTAGGTAGTAGGTGTGGAAAACCGTGTTTGAATGCCATTGTTTTTCCATGTCGCTCGAATACTATAGCATGGTGAAATTCACAGCTAAGGGTTCTGATGGAACAATCTCAGGGAAGGTCGCACCTTCCGGTATTTCCCAAGAAATGAAAGCAATGAGGATTAGAAACCAACTGAAGTGGAACTTGTAGCCTTGATCCTGAGCTTTGCGACAGTCTTTCTCTAACTGGTTTATGAGGTAGCTCACCCATTTAATTTGTAGCCCTTCCACACATTTTCTCGCGAGGTCAACAATGAACCCTGTGACCTGTGTGGGTTTGTTCTTCCTTACTAGCTTACCAACGATCAACTGGAAGGCTAGGCGCACTGCGCCATTCCGAATGGAAGCTACCTTGTAGCCTTTATTCCCCTTTTCCACATCACCATAGGTATCTTTAATTTTCTATGCTAGGGTGTGATATGGAGCCTTCCCTGGGTAAAATTCTTGTGTGTCTGGTCCTTGCATGCTTAATTTGGTGATCTGATGGATCAACACCAGATCTACAGTGATGCGTCTTTCTAGCCATAAATAACCACCATGGAATCAAGACAACAGGAGTTTAACACATGCGTTAACCTCCTGTTGCCTTCCAAATTATGGTATCTTCATCATGTTCAGGATAGTGGACCTCATGATGTCCATAGTCCACGGCTAGGGGATGATCTTTGACTTCTTCCCCTTGGTCTTGGTTAAGTACTTGTGTAGGGCGAGCATTCCATGGTTCTTTCAATATCCCAAGTTGAAGTCACTGATCTTCAATGTCATGATTTTTCCTAACTGAAGTCCAACTACGCATATCCCCTTCGGGAGGTACGCAATGATCAAGGTTTAGTCGAAGTCCCTCGAGACACTGTCATGGTTCACCGCGCTAGCTAGAGGCAGGATATAATCAGGCAGGATAGAAGGGATGAGCTTCACATTCACCAAGTGATCACGATTATTGGTTCGTTTCTCTGTCACAGCTCGAGATGGTCCAGATCCACGAGCAGTCGATGGGTATGCTTGCACTCCTCTCATTGACGAGGCTTGGACTCCTGTAGACATGACCTTCTCAGCCATGAGTTCTATAAGGATCTCTTCGTTGGATTTCTCTACTTCATTGAAGTCACCCGACATGCACACTCAAAATCAGGTATCTCAGGTCAGTGATCAAATACTCGATGTAACAGAATGGGTGACGAGCTCTCAATAGGCACAACGCAAAAGAAACTAGTTCTCTGTGGGCTCGAATAATCATTGTTTTCAAAAGTGCTCTTAGTGCAATTCTCGACTGGATAAATATAAAATGTCGTAACAGACTCCTCCAATGGGAAGGAATGCCTCAATCAATGCAATTCCATCCATTATGGCACGGTCCCAATGGTCTAATGGCGATGTTTCTAGCCATAAATGTGGTTCAAGCCATTCAGAAGCATCGGGCTAATGGTTGGGATGCCTCCAAAGGTCATGTTGCTTCACCATGGCGAAGTACCAATATTTTCTATTATGATATCCCGGTGAAGTTCCAGTTATGCAAACCTTCCTTTTGCGAAGTTCTCCCTGGAACTTCCTGTAATTTTTCTAACTTTTCTTTCTTCTTGCCGAGCTTTCCAGCTTTCTTTCTTGTAATCCGAGTCACTAGTTTCCTCTTTCCATTATTGTTCTTATCTCCTCTTGGCATAGTAACTTCCCACTGTGGAGGGTATTTCATAGGGTTAGAGGGTAATACTTCTTCCTGTTCTGGGGTAGGTTCTCTACTCTCTTATACAGACATGTATTTCAAGTATTCCTATGTTCTTTCAACTTCGATGTCCAGACTCTAGTCCTTAGTAGCTTCAACTGGTCCTCTTGTTCTTTCAGTAGGTGTTCTATTCTCCTAGCCATGAAATCTATTAGTTCTTGCTTTTTATTTTCTAGATCCTACTCTTCTTGTTTCCTTCGTATCTGATCTTTCTCAATCTAAGTTTTTCCTAGAAAAATAGAAAATGGGGCATTGTTCTCAACAAACTTAACGATCTCAAATTCTTCTTCTGTCGAAGTTCCATGAGTACTCATAGATGTCTGGGTAAGTCTTCCACATAGGGTTATTAGCTTTCCTCTAAATAATCCTATTCCTCCCAATGAAGGAACCATAGCAGGCTTTCCCAAAATTTCCCAAGTTCTTTCTGTCATGATATTCACCCGTGTTTCCTCATCCAGAACACAGTCTATGTCGAAGTATCCTATTCTTGTTTCTATACACTTCTTATCTTTTAAGATCTCTGATAAGTTGATATATCTGTGATCGTTCAGGGTTTCTTTCATCTGTAATAATACAGTCTCGGATTTTTTCTGGGGTTCTATCCTAAGTTTCTTGGCTGGTATCATTGTTTTCTTGTCTCATATTCATATTTTCAACTTTAGCAATCGTTCTAGGGAAATCCAAAACTTCATGGTCCATATATTTACAACAAAGACAACTAGGACCTCTACGAGGGCATTCCTTAGAAATATGTCCCAACCTTCTACAACTATAACAAAGAGTTAATCCTCTCTTTCTTTTAAATGACCCCCAACCTTTCGTGTACTATGCACTGGGATCACAATACTAACCTGCAAAAAATTCTTTCTAGGATCCTGCTTCCATTTGTTAGTCCAAACATTCTTTCTATGCATAGGAATAACATATTTTTCACTATTCTTACCAAATCTATTCACATCCAATCTTCTTTCTTCTAGTTGTGCCCTAGTTTTCAGACTAGGAAAAAATCTATTAGACATACCTAGATCCATTCTTTTGAAACAATTTTTTTCACTTATATTAACTTTCTTAGAGAACAAAGCCTTAAGATCTTACCTCTTTTCTTCATATCTGATTCTTTTCTTATCACAAAGCTTCACAGTCAAGTAGAATATTGTGCACTAAAGCAGCAGGTCTATGCACAAAGCTTCCTTTTCTTCAGTTCCCAGCAATCATAGTTTCAGGTCCCGACTATAGAACCATTTGTTGGCATAGGGGCAGAACCAGGGTTCAACGCTTCAACAAAGCATCAACAAAAACCTAACTACCGACCCTTTCGAAAACACCTGCAGAGTAGATGAAGTCTCACCCGAGGTAGAAGCATGGGTGGTTGCAAGAATCAAGTGTCTACAACTTAACTGGGACACAGATCTATGATTACAACACTTAAAAGAGAACTTAGCAATTAATATTCATCAATATTTAATCCTTATTCACATCGCAGGTTGAAATCCTAGTTACATAGCAACGTAGTATTCAACAAGTTCTAATACATCTAAGCACTTAGAATATAGAAATAGATCAGATCTAGCATTCATTCACATTACTAAACACTAAGATACTACATTAGATGCATCTATCATATATCACTGCACCAAGAATAAATCACATCAATAGCATAACAACTATAATGCACAAAGCAACCAAAACACAAGATATACGTGGTTCACCCCAGTGTGGGGCTACATCCACCAAATCTTCTCTTCTTTATTGTTTTCTTTCAATCTTCTACAAGCACAGAGCCACAAGAACCCACTCCACATAGGACATGAGATCTGTGTGAACCTTTCCAGATCCTACTTCCCCGAGCTAGGTTTAAGCACAAAGCCTTCTTACAATCTGCACACATGCTTCTTACAATCACTTTCACTTAGCTCTGCAATTTCTTAACACACAGTATGCATGAAGCATCCACAACTGTTCGCACTTAGCTCACTTGCCACATTACACATCTAGGTATCTCCTACTTACATCGCCTAGATTTTTATTTATACATTACAAAGGGGTCTAAACATGGGTAAACCCATGGGCCGACATCCCATACCCGTTACATAAACCTTAAACCCAAAAATTCCCTAATAAGGGGACAAGATCCCGCGATCTCCACTTTGCCTTGCGCTCCACCTTCGACCAGCCTGTCGAAGTCCCAAAATTTGTCAAACGTGACCAAGTTTCTCCAAAGCTTGGTCAAGGGCCAACAACCAGTAAGATAGGAAAACCCAATAGATAGAGCAATGGTTGGGCCAAAGTTCCTCATGGAAATGGAAGAGAAAATGTTGAAGATTAAGCAGAATTTAAAAGCTACCCAAGACAAGAAGAAAAGCTATGCTAATAAGGGCATAACTCATAGGGAATTTAAAGTGGGTGATCATGTATTCTTGAAAGTGAAGGCCAACAAAAGTTCCCTAAAGTTGGGAAATTGTTCCAAGTTGGCATCCAGATATTGTGGGTCATTTGAAATACTAGAGAGGATTGTACCAGTAGCTTATTTGTTGCATTGCCTGCATCTCTGTATATACATAATTTATTCCATTTATTATTGTTTAATAAATATATACCGGATGCTAATCATGTTGTTGATTGGAATGTGATTAAGGTGGAGCAAGAAGCGCTTTTCAAGTGCATCTAGTACACATTCTGGATTGGAAAATCAAACAGCTCTGAAATCAATCCATAAGGCTTGTAAAGTTCCAATGGACCCGGTACAATCCTGAGGACGCAACTTAGGAGAATAAAGATACTATGCAAGAAGAATACCTGCATATTTTTTAATATTTTTGAAAATCTTGTTGTAATATGTAAATATGATGCAATGATGATAGTGCATAAATAACGGGAGGGGATTGTAATACCCCAAGGTTGAGCCCATGTTGAATTGTAATTATGTTTATAGACTGGTGAGCCAAGTGCTTATAGGTTGGGAGGCTTATGTGTTTATTAGGCCGGAGAGCCTAGATGATGAAGGCCAGGTAACCTGATTTTGTATATGTAATTATGCATATCATTAATAAAAAATAAACCGTTGCATGCAGATCGACCACGAAGAAAGAGTTATGGGGGATTAAGATCCACTAGGAAGGGGAAGGGAAGGGGCTAAGAGGCTAGGAAAAAGGGATAAGATTTAAGAGATTAAACCCAAGGGAATATTATAATATATTTTCCTAAATACTAAGGTTTGGGAAATAACCTTGTTATGGTAAGTTCCTTTGGGAAAGGAACGAACTGCAAGTGGTGAGGAATGAACTCCCAAGAGAGACAAGTGTCAATATTGGCACATGCAGATTTATGTGGGGAAATTGGGAATTATGGGGTTTAGTCAACCATTCTTTCCATGCCCCTCATGCACTCTCACACTCAGATTGAGCATTCATGCAGCCAACCATTTTTCTCCATAATTGACCTCTACTACCTCTGAAACCTACAAACCTGTGAGGCCATACCCGATTTTTCTACTATGGTTACCCGTTGACTTAGGAGATGGACATAAGAAGCAATTTTTCAAGCATTTGGTTTAGAAGAGGTGGGTTTTCATGCCCATGGACAGAAGAAGTAGGTTGTCAGGCCTGTGAGCAACTCTCTCCATGAGAGAGATTGATGGGAATGTGATTTCTCTTGGAGGGAGTCCAACAACAACTATAGAGCTATGATAATTCTTGATCTGGATTGTTTTTGAAGCCCTAGAAGGGAAGTGGAGTAGCCAATGTATTGTGGAATAGTGAAGTTCCATATTCCAGGGGTGGGACAGGCATGTGGAGAATAAGAGTCTATGGGCAGCGAGCGTAAGTAGGCTCCTGGGAGGGAGTCCTTCTTGTTTCATTCTATAGCTTTCCGTAGTCTCAGCCTAGCCTAGTAGTTCCTTTACCCTGGGTGGAGTTTAGTCCCAGCTCGGGGGTGACCCACTATTAATAGTTTGGAGCAGCATGATCTAATACTAGGAGGTTCGTGGAAGGTCTGCACGTTGTTGGTGGCTTTCAGAAAAAGATAAGTACCATATCTATGTTAATTTTTATGTTGTGTATGTAATATCCCCCGGCAGAGCCCCAGTTGTAATTATGAATTGTAAACATGGTTGTTAGGCTGGTGAGCTGAGTTATAATAATCTAGGAGGCTTATGTGATGATTAGGCTAGAGAGCCTAAGATGTTAAGTCTAGGAGCCTGTTTTGTATATGTAATTATGCAAATCATTAATAAAAATTATACATCACTGCGTGTAGACCCTACACGAAGAAAGATTTATGGGGGATCAAGCTCCACAAGGTGGGGAAGGGGATAAGTGTCTAGGAATATGGGCTAATCTAGAGGGCTTACGTCTAAAGGAATAATATTATATTGTTATTTCCTAGAAGCTAAGGTTTGATATAACCATGTTGTCCTAAGTTACTAGGGGAAAGGGGGATGAGTGTTAAGTGGAGCTCATGCTAGAAGAGATCCATACTCCCCACTGAAGCATGTATTGAGATAGGAAGAGCTTGGAACCTGCAGATATACTTGAGTTTTCCTACATATTTCCTGTAAATCTCGACGCACTTGTATTTTTCTGATCCTGTGCTATGTCTTAGCGGTTGGTTGTTTCTACCAACACAGTTCCTTGGCTGAGCTTGGATTGCCACCATATTCTATGTCCTTACACATTTTTAGTTGTTACCATCACCTGTGTGTTAGCCAAATTCTTTTGTTGACATCACCCGTGTTCATTTTACTAAATAGATGAATTGAAGAAGCAGGTTGTCAGGACTGTGAGAAACTCTCCCCAGGTGAGAGAGTTTGCTTCTAGGAAGTGAGTTCTCCTAGAGGGAGTCCCATAGAAACTACAATACTCTGATACTTCTGGTCCAACCTGTTGTTGAAGCCCAAGGGAAAGGAGGTGTAGTAGTTGATGGGCTTATAATAGTGAAGGTGTACCCTCCTGGGGTGGAACAGACGTGTGGGAAATGAGGGTCTATGGGTTGTGGGCGTGAGTGGTTCCTGGGATAAAAGATCCTTCTTGTTTTTTTGTGAGACTTTGTTGTTTTCCTTGCCAATCCCATCATTCCCTTGCCCGATGGATTTTAGTCCCAGCTCGGGGATGACCCACTACTGAGCGTGATGAGAAGCGTGGTCTATGGTTGGGAGGTTCGTGGAAGGTCTGCACATAGTTTGTGTACTTCAATTAAAATATAAGTACCCATTCCTATGTTCATTTACATGTTGTGTATTTGTACATGCTATATTGATGAGTATTTCCTATATATGTTGTTATATTATGAGTGCTTCCTGTGATTACTGCATGTATTCTTTTACTGTTATTTCCGCATTAGTATGTGTATTAGAAGAATGTGTTGTTTGTTTATGTTTATATTTATAGGCAGATGATAATTGTTATTTCTATGAGATAGCATGGCCCGAATTGGGTGGCCGAGGGTGTGACAAAATGGTATCAGAGAAGAGAATTAAAGGATTCATTCGTTAGGTAGCACTACCCGGTAGGGGTTGGTGGTCGGGGACATTACAAACTGGTATAAGAGAATAAATATGTTCCTATGTGGTGTTTCTCATCATGTTGGGTGGTTGGGGACATTAGAAAATGGTATTAGAGTAGAGAGATGTTCCTATGTGGCATTTCCCGACACGTTGGGTGGTTGGGGACGTTAAAAAATGGTATCAGAGCCATGGTTTCAACACTGAGCCTGGATGGGCCAAGAAAGTGGAAGTTGAAGAGAAGGTTTTGAAAGGAAATTCTTGTCGAAATGGACAAAATTGAAGTTCAGAGCCCAGTTTTCGACACTGAGCGTGAATTAGGATGTATAAGTGGTTATGGAATCAAAATATTAGAGAAAATTGTTGTTGAAAAGAACAAAATTTGAATTTCAGAGCATTCCAGAGTTCCAAGAGAACACCTTGGTCATGTTTGGAAGCTCAGGAGGTATAGCGGTTCAAGAATGATTGCAGAGAAAAGAGACTCCAGTAACTCTGGGTTTGGAACCACAAGGTTTGAAGTTGGCTCAAGGGATGTGTTTAGGAGAAGGAGGATCCTTCACAACCATCATATTTGGATAAATGTGCATGAGGATTAACCCCTAAGTACTTTGGACTTCATGACTTCGGTGAAGTTTATGTGTGATAGAGAAGAAAGGGTCGAAGCCCAAAGTTCTGAAGTCCCGAAGAGGATCTACATTGTAGATCTGTTGGGGGGGGGGGGTTAGTGTTTACCATTGGATTTGACCAAGGAAAGATCAGAATCATAGGTTTAAGCCAAGATAGGAAGGTAAGAAAGTTTGAGAGTTCAGCGTTCGGGAGAAACGGGGTATGCTAAGGTGAAATATCCCGAAGCCTGAAGTCCCGAAGTGACGTGGCATACTGACATCACTAGGGATGACGTGGACACATGGGATGTGTGCCTCATGTAAGTGAGTTAAGAACCTTTGTAAGATAGAAATGCAGTTAGAACGTGACATATTTCACCCGCCTGATTGGGCTGTGTTGGACAACTAAGAGGGGGGGGTGAATCAGTTGTTACTGTGCTTAAACAAGCTTGCTTCTTTTAAACTCTTTGCAGAAACACTGAGGGACAATCACAATAGTGCAGGGAAGTAAACAATAGCATATTCAGCATCAGTCACACA
>SNQJ01S0119270.1:4710-15122 GCA_010110895.2 Picea sitchensis
ATATTATTCCTTACTTTTCTTTTTATGCTAGAAATTTTATATTATTTTTTAAGATAAAAAAAATAGTACATTCAGGTTGTCTATGAGCTTGGGTTTCCAACATAAAAATCTAGCCCAAGCCCACTACCACTTAAAACTGTGAGTTTTTCTTTGTAAACCTATACATATAGCATGATATTAACAAAAAAACATAAATAGAACCTATAATCAAGCAAAAAGATCAACATTGATCAGTTGGGTTGGCTTGAATCCATGTTGATTAACCAATTGTTCTTAGTGTGCTGTTGAAGAGGAGTGGACCACTCCAAAATGAGGATTGGATGATTGAAGCTTTCCTGGGCCCACTGTCACTATTGAGGAGTGGAGCAAATATCAACAATGGACTAACCTTTTGATCGAGCATATCCATCGCATGGCGCTAGTCTGCTTGTTCACTTCAGATCTCAAAAATTAATTTCAAGTGATCATCTGTCAACCTGATGGTATCTGTTGCAACCTTTGGAGTGTCGTCCATCACAATGGACATAAATGGAGCACTGGACAGGGCCATTCTTAGAAGAATAGGAACTTGTTCTTCATTCTTACTTATATTCTTAGAAGAATAGGAACTTGTTCTTCATTCTTACTTATAGGCTCGTTCTCCATTGAAAGATTCAAAACTCCCCTTTATAAGATTTAGGCTTTGGCTTGTCCCCAAGTTCATGCCACTCAACCATGCATCCCCATACCATGCCTTCATCCTGAATCTCCCTCAAGGCTTGCCTATCATCAAGGAGAGCAAAATGACCATGAGAATCTCCGTCTGTGATCTTCATATTACCGGATACACTGACCCTGTCACTAACTAAAACCAAAAAACTACCTTTCCCAAACTTTAAACTCGAAAAAAACCCAAACCCCTATGCACTCTTTCTCTCTCTCACAACATAGAAAAAACCCCCTCACTTTAAAAACCACACAAACCTATTATTAAATTAAATTAAACTTAAAATTAAAATACAATATATCCAACTAACCAACGGTTCTACCCCTTTAAAACATGGAATTTGACAAAGCAAACCACGGTCTCCTTCCCCACAATTATGATGGACCCACACAATAATTTCTCAGTTGAGACCCACATTAAAATTCTCGAACTAATAACCTTATCTGTTCAGAAAGTGTCAGTCCTGTCGCATTCAGGACTTTACTCCACGTGGACAACTACCCGACAGTTGTCAAATGATGACGTGGATACGTCCCACCTGGCCACGGTCCATTCGATGAACCTACAATATGGGAAGGATACCTGGAATAAGATAAAAATTTAACCTCAGCGCCGACGCCATCAGAAAGCGACAGCATAGATGGGTATTAAAAGCAATAAAATATTTCACAAATGGCAGTAGCAAACTACCCATCCCGATAAAGAGCAGCAATGAGGTCGCAACTTCGAGCCCGGGATCGGTGTTTAAAGTTGCCGAGGGCTTTAAAGTAGGGTTTTGTGAAGATTCTCCCGTGGCTTTGCGTGATTCTTCGTCGGTTTTGAGTGGTTATTAGCCTGGAAGGATGACGAGGGCCTTCTGTTCCCAAGAAACCCTCCAAAAATTGGGGGCTTCTTGAGCAAGAAAGGACTTCATTGGTGCAATTTTGAGCTCTTAAAATAGAAGGCCATGAAATGTACATATGTTTGAGGGTTTTTGGGTTTTCCTACGAAGATACAGGAGGAATTTAGATTCGCCATGGAAGGGGGAAATAATCAACCGCGGAAGATTTCGTCCGGACTGAGCGCGGCGAAGCTGCTATTAGGCACCAGCGCGACGGAGCCCGTTTTGTCGAGCGGGGTTGAATGGGACGAATCGGAAGTGGTCTGGTCCGGAGATTATGAAGAAACGGCCAAGGAACCGCAGATTATAAGTGGGCTTTCTGGGATCAGTCTGAGTAATGGCTCCAGTAGCATCGGTGGAAATCGTAACGGGAGCACCAACAATGTTGCTAGGAGGCGGGTGGGAATCGAACAGGGGGTCTCGGGGTTGTCCGTTGCACTGGTTGATGACAGGCGCTCGCTGGGCCGGTCGAGCCTTAGCAGAAACCCTGCCAGCCTGGCGATGGCGAGGATGATTCCGGCTGGCGCCTCCGTTAAGCCGAGGAGTTCAGATGAGTATTCTGGCTCGGCCCGTATGTATCACCGGTCTGCCCCGGTGAACGTGCCCCCGTGGTCGAAAAATAACCAGAGTTCGATGAAACCCCAGCTTACGGCGAACCCTGGTTTGGAAGAAGTTGAGGACGATGATGAGAATGATGAAGAGAGGCTGCCCCCGCATGAGATTACGGCACGTGAACATGCGAGAACCCAAATGACCACGTTTTCGATGTGCGAGGGCTTAGGGCGGACGCTTAAAGGACGGGATCAAAGCCGGGTGCGCAACGCTGTCTGGCGACAAACCGGGTTTTTGGACTGAACTGATATCTGTCTTTTTTGGGAGCCCCCTCTGTTTAAAATTTTTCTTTTAAGTTTGAAGATTTGTTGTCAAGACTTTTTTTCTGCACATAAGGGATTCAGGGGCATATGATAACGAGCTACAGGGCTTTTGGCCATTTGGAATTGGAACTTATGCTCATTAGTCATCTGTGGGGACATGTTTATACGTTGGGGGGATTTTATTGGATGTAATTTTTTGTGGGTTCTCTGAAACATTATTGTTTTTGTTGGGTTAAGAGAAGTATCGAAGAGGGCTAATGAAGAATGCTTATCTGGATCTTGTTTCGGCACATACGGTTTGTGCTGATCAATTTTACTTCTTAATTGTAAAAAGTAGCAATTGATGTCCATGTTAAAAATTCTGTTTTCCATCTTGATTTCCGTTAGCTGAATGCCGAGGTTTTTAATGTTGGATCAAGATAGCTGAATTTATTTTTTAATTTTAGGTGGGATATGTGTTGCAGCAAGCTTTTGGTTTTGGTTTTTGGGCTCTAAAAGAACTACTTGTATCAGGTAGTCACCGCATTGAGCGCTTTTATATCTTTTGTTAAATATTGATTGAAATCTGCATAATCTCAAGCAATGGCGAATTTATTGAACATAATTGTTTAGGCGTTGGTGAAAAATTATAAAGTTGTTTTTGATTTTTGTCTACAAAATTTACTCAATACTCCATTTGATGAACTTAATGGTGTTTTTTGTCCCTTTTTTTGGCACTTGCTATTTTTTCTGAGTTTTGTAGCTGGCTAATTCCAACATGAATATGAACCGGGTTACTTAGGGTACCCATGATCTCAATTTGCCTAGGTAGCTTAGGTAGCTTTGTACTGGCTGCTTATTTGAAATTGGATTTAAACCGATGTACTTTTCAGTAATGGTTAGAATGTTACGATTGGCTTATTGTTATGAACTCAAATCACAAAATAGCATGATAAACCTGGTTTAACTCCTTGTACATTAGGAGAATAGCTCCCTAAATAACTACAGTACATGCATATATCATAATTATAAGTCCATTTGTACAATAATGACAATATTGACCTTTATATATACATATTCACTCATTGCCCGTGTAGGCTGTCTACCAATGCTACCTACTATTTACATCGTTTGTTTTTTTTTCATTTTTTTCACTGAGAGTAGATCCAAACCAAAGTGGCCAAATGGTTACATCAAGATTTGGGCTATTTCTTTGTAAAGAGCCAAGTTCAAGCAGCCATCTTGCCACGTATGACATCACTATGGAGACTTAAGTTGTCTTTTTCGAGCTCTTTACTAAGAACTCTTGGGGTTTGAACACTTTGTTTGAGAGATGAGCAGGGTATTCAAAAGAGATTCATCCAAAATGAGCTTAGGCAATTGTTTTGGGTTGACCAAAGATTGTCTTGACTTACCTAAGTCTTTCATGTGGCAAGTAGATGAACTTGGAAGCATAGCTACGTCCCAAAAGGATGGAGTAGAACACTTCTTCATGCTTGCATGAGGTGCTTCACCTTCAATTATCTTGGTGAAGTGCTCCACCTTCAATTATCTTCAGGAATAACATTTCCACTTTTTCAATTATTGAGATAATTCACTCAAAAAATAATATTTTTGGAGAGTCAATCTAGGCCTAAGACTATAACAATCCCTTTCAAAACCTACTTCCTTCGATAGAGCCATAATTAAGATTATGGTTGTTCCTTCTCGGTTTATGGTTTTTGGGGGTGTATCAAAAGGCACCGAACTTGTTATACACCAACCTAAATATATTAGCATTGCAAAATTGAATAGGGAGGCCAAGTTGGCAAACCCATAGAAGGAACTTCTTCTATTCGGTCGTCCTTGAGTCAAAGGATTCATACTAAGGCACATGAAGCAACACAAAAGAATCATAAACCATTAAGCACACCATTCTTATACCTATGATTTTCAAAAAAGAAAATAATAAATCCCTTGTTGAAGTGGAGAGATCCTTACCTTGCCTTTGGCTAGTGATGCCCATGAAGATTTGATCCATTTAACCAACTTCACTATTGAGGGATTTAGACCATATAAATACCCAATTAAAGCTCTCTTTGCAAGTTCCTTAGCTCCATCTATGATCCACTCATCCCGAAGAAGCAATCTAATTGAGCTTGTAGGTTTTATGCATCCTTTTTTCCCCTACAATGCTCTTTGCTCTAAAACCTATCTTCTTGCCTCCTTCCTCTGCCTTCATCACTTTGTATTCACTTGATTGTATATATGCCCCTACTGATTATTATCCATTCATCCATACTATTTTCTTATTGATGTCAAATTCTTGATTGTTTCATGTTGCATAGTTCCTTTTCCTTTGATTCCATGCATTGTTGTAGCCATTGTTACCAAAACAATCATGATTGGATTGTAACCCGGTTGGTTTCGATTGGTTCACCTCTAGTTCGTATTGAACCATAGTTGAAAAAATTGTTGATTTTTTGGCAACATTGCAAAAAATTGCGATGTAAAACTTGAAACAAAAAATCGCTAGCAACAAAAATTGCGATGTAAAACTTGAAACAAAAAATCGCTAGCAACAAAAATTGCTAGCAACAAATCCCAATTTTCATAAAAATTGGACACCACAATAGGCAAAAATCGTGATTTTSTTGCCCCACCACAACATAAATGATCTATTGTGATTTTCAGTTCCATAAASGTGAATTTTTGGTTATTTATCTTAGTTACTGTCGGGGAATGAAAAGGGGCTTAGTAGCATCAACAACCAATGTTAAGAGGGCCAAACAATTGTTTTCATCACCTTCAAAGTTTTTATTGGAGCAGGGATCAATTCCAATTTGTCTACGTTGTTATTTTTAGATCTCAAGTATTTCTTCAAATTCCTCCCTCTTAACTAGTTTTTTYCTAGTGGTGTTTTGTCATCTAACACCGTCTCTTATCTTCATTTTTCATGGCTCTTAAAACAATCTAGAGGTTTGTTTTTCTTGTTAYGATCAAGTTCTTTTTTTTTAATCTTGTTTTGAAGTTGGAAGTTGAGTGTTGCGTTTCCTTGTTGATATGTCGAAAGCCTTTGGGCCCACTTTGGTAGTATGGCGAACTAGAAGATGGGACAAGATGACAAAGATTATCTTGTAAACTGCGTGGGAAACAAATGATTGGAGGGATTAGTCGGTTGAAGTGCCACTTGCTAAAATCTTGGGGCATGATGTTGGGATTTGTGGTGCATCAACCCCATAGATCATGCGAGTTTCCCATGATGCTATTTATGAAAAGGATAAAAAGAGGGAAGAGGTAGTCTCTACCAAAGTTTAACTTACCCCCAATGGAGTGGCTAGATCCTCAAGAACCATTGGCAGATCATGGACTTAGGCTAGTGAGAGGGACTCTGAATTCACCTTTCATGAAGACCTCACCTTTCTTTGTTCCAAGAACTAGAGATGGGGCAAATCTTCCATTCGGTTAATGGTTTAAAAAAAGAAGAAGCAAGAAACAAACAAGGTTATGGGGATGTGTCTTTTTTGGAATGACATATCTTTGAGCATCAAAAAGACTAATCCATTTTTCCAGTCAATGTGTGATGCTATTGCTATTGTTGGTTCAGGGTATAAGTGCCCTACCTACAAGGAGTTGCAAGAGCCAATTCTTCAAACGGAAAAGAATGACATCAATACTAGATTGGAGGACCTAAAGAAGTCATATGAGGCCACTAGATGCATGGTGATGTCCAAGCCACTAGATGCATGGTGAGGTCCAATGGTTGGACATATGGGAAGGGTAGGACTCTTCTTAATTTCTTGGTAAATTGCCCTAGGCGTACAATGTTTATTAAATTTGTTGATGCATCAATGCAAGTTAAAGATGTGGTATTGTTGTGTGAGTTGATGGATGGGTTCATCCGAGAGATTAGTTTGCAACATGTTGTGCAAATCATGACAAATAGTGCAATTGATTATGTGGTTGCTAGTAAGCTGCTTGGACTGGTTGGTTCAGATTTGGACACACCCTTGTCCATACCATATCCGACCCTTATTTGGGCCTCACTTGATTTGTTTTACTGGTTCTTCAACCTAGTTATTCAATGGTTCTAGTCCGGTCCTAGTTTGACCCGGGTTTGGTTATAGTTCTGGTTGTAATAACATTGGTTGTAATTGCTCCAATTCGTTGGAGATGTTGATCGCTTATGCATCATGGTTCCTTGATGCTACAATCCATGGATGTTGTTGATCTTGTAATTTGCTTCCTTGGTAGTGTTGATGTGGACCTTCTTGGTAATGACGGTGTAGGTATGGTTCCACATTTGATGGTTTGCCTTCATTTTCTGCACCCTTATCATCAATCTTCTTTTTTGGTATAACGACATGCTCCAATCTCTTGATTTGATATTCAATTACCCTTGCTTTTGAAATGATACAACCATATTTGTCCTTTATGTACTCAAGATGGAGTTCAACTTCTTCAAGTATTCTTTATTGACATCAATTATTTTCTCTTCCTTCTCCTTTTGAAGTTGAAGTGTGATGTGATCCATTAGTTTCTTTTGTCCTTGTTTAATTGTCATTGGTATCATTAAGTTAAGTTTGATAATGATTACACAACCTTCTAATTTCTTCCTTCTAATTATCTTGACCCTCCTTTTTGTTCCTTTTCTTTCTTGGTTTTAATTTCTTAACTTCCTTAATAAGAGCTTGGTTAAGAGTTTGCAACTTGGATAACTGATCATCCTTCTTCATAAGTTCTTTTTTCACTTATTTCAATTCATCCTGAATTTTTTGCATGTGTTCTTTCCGAGGGAGTTCATCAATGTTTCTTTCCTCTAGCCATCTTTTTGCACTTTTTTCTTTAAACTTCAAATGGGCATTCATGTTCATAGAACCATTTTCTAGCTTTGTCTTCAAGCTACTCTAGTATTGAACTTATATCATTCAAATTATCTTTCATAATACATAACTATTCTCTATGATCTATTCTATCTTCATCTCTAAAAAAAATTGGTATTACCATTAGTTCTTGCCACACTTGGAGTCTTAACAGGACCCCTGACTTCCAACTTCATTCTCTTCTTAATAATTATTCTAGAGTGGCCCAAATCTTTTTCCAATATATTTTCATCTCTTTACTCTTTCGTCTTTCCAACTGTTTTTGAAGCACCTCAATCAGAACTTTCAGTCAAAAGAATGACGATTCTGCCCTTTGGAGGTAATTGTGTGGAGTCAACTTCTCTGCGTACGACTTGCCCCGGATTCATACTCATGATTTTTACTTGCGAGTGAGATTGACTTAGTGAGTCTGACCTGCAAGTCTTGCTAGTAAGACTTAGTATGTAGATTGCGTATAAAAGAAAAATAGAACCAAAAAACTCATTTTGCTCTTTTTTTGGACTTGATTTAGACAAAACTTGAAGTTATTCTATCAACTGCCAAGAATCCATGGCATCTTGTGGCAGTTAGTATCATCTATGTACTTTGAGGCAATTTTTTATTGAATTTTTGCATTATGTAGACAAATCTGATTTTACTTTTCAGCCTTATCGAGTTGAAGTCAACTCTCGCTTTTCTTTCCTGGCATTTTGTAGCATTTAGTATCATCTATGTAGTTTGTGACAATTTATTACTGAAAAGGTGCACTATATGGATAACTTTTAGCTTTTACTCTTCAGCCTTATTGTACACAGTATTCAAGTCAACTCTTATTCTTTGATGTAACTGAATCATTCTTGGGAGTCAAGTCCAAGCCAATTCTTACACTTCGGCCATGCTGAATCATTCTCCAAGTTGAGTTTGGTAACTTTGCTTTTTATTACTTGAGTTAACAATTTCGTGATTTCCTTTTGGTTTGAGTTATTGAAAACTGGATAAATTTACTTTTTATTATAAGCTGTATTGAAAATAAAAAGATCGAATCCAAATGGATAAAGATGAATGATAATATTCTTAATAAGCATAAATTTCGTAACTAATTATTGATACCTTGATATAATGAAGATTTAATTCAGTAATTAGTACCTCTGTTCAATCTTCCACAGTGGAGAGTAGAACTCAAATTTTGCTAAAAACGGTAAATGTAGGAGGGCAATAACAACAATGATCATTGTTGTTCTATATCTGAAAATACATATTAGGTTGATGATCTACAACAGATTCTTATGAAAATTACAATCAAGTTCATGTTTATTGCCTAATCTGAATAATCATTTCAACTTTGCAAGCTTGTATATGCATAGAATGGGTTTTTGGCTGCTACCTGTCTACTACATGATGTATGCATATTTTTAATTTTTTTATGTTAGACCTTAATATTGTCACAGGGCAGTGATGTGCGTTATTTTGTGGCCTTTTTAAATGATGCAGGAAGAGTCAGCTGGAATTTCTTGATATTCAAATTTTTTTAACAAGAGACTTTTGAGCCTTAGATTTGGGATTGTGTAGTCCACGGAAGATTGTGGAGTAGAGATCAGCTAGAGTTTGTTTTACGGTTAGTAGTTTCCCAATATGTCTCGCAGAGTGGATGTTACTAGTTCAATTGTTATGTAGTGAAATTATGATCCCCTCTAATCAGAGGGCACCCGTTTTGGGAGTTGGCATATTCATTCTTAATTCTCGATGCAGACAGGGTTAGATGCAATTGCATTTTCTTATTCTAATTCAATGTAGTTGTTCCAATTAGGAATGTGAAATGCCACCTTCACCGCTTTGCCACTGACTGTAAAATTCTAACTTCTGCAAGACACAAGTCAAACTTGGAATTGCAGATAGTTTGTTTTAAGTTTCTTTATCAGTTGATGTAATTTGGTGAAATGCAAGTCCCTGATTTTGTCTTGATTGCTGATGATATTCATTTAAATCATTACGAGGTCCACTAAAATCAGTCAATGGACTTTGTTCTATTATGCGTTGTTGTTCCATCAGAACTTTCTCTGGGGTATGATACATCCAACCAATGTTAATCAGGGCCATCGATATCCATTCCATTTCGTCCTCCTTTCCCCTCAACCAACACCATTCTACTGACAACCATGTACAAATAAAGATTCATCAGAGCAGAAAGAATGGGGTCCTTCAAGAAAAAATTCTGCAAAATAATCTTGAGGAGATGGAGAAGCTATATATATATATATATTTTTAATAGAGAGATTTTATGCATATGTTGCATGTTGGCATGACATTGTAGAGAATATGTTGGAACCAAAGAAACTATAGAATGTCGATACAGACATGAATGCGACACTTTCGTCAATATGGACATCAAGCTTGTAATAGTTGTTTATTGTAACAAAAAATGGTTGGAATTGATTAACAACCATCTATTGTATTAATGTAACTTTAGACTCGAAGAGGACGTTTTCAAGAGGATTCACATTCTACATAATATTTTTAAATGAGGTTTTAAACTTCTAGTTTAGTAATAAGGGTTCAAATTAATTTAGGGTTCAGGTCAGTGATAAAATGAAATTGTAATTCCTAACCTGTATATTTAAATTGTCATCTGTAATTGTACGTTGTTTGATATAAATCAAAATGTTTTTATATCTTTTCATTCAAAATGTTCTATATATTTTGATTCAGAATTGTTAAAAGCTCGCCATGAATGGGGATTCATGTATTTGAATCAATAAATATTGATCTAAGATAAGAATGGTTCAGTGATTGTTGTCCCACCTCTCAATTGAGCTTGGTAATATTTATTGAACCATTATGCACAATTGTGCATATGATAGAGGGTGCGTTTTAAGGTGATCTTGAAAGCCATTAGATAGGTGCCTATAAAATTCCCTATCCGAGTGAAGGTTGAATTGTGCCAAAATTCCAAGGGTAGCCTTGGGAGTCTTGCCCAGAACAGGAGATGGGGTTTCTCAAAATGTGTCAAAGTCCAAGTGTTGCAGTTTCATAAATAGGCCTCTCTGTCCCATAAGGGGACTTCAAATACGAGACTATAAAATGACTTTCCAGTGTTTCTTGGCCCTCTTGGCAATTGTACCTTGGAAGCCATT
>SNQJ01S0119272.1:0-26099 GCA_010110895.2 Picea sitchensis
CTGTTAACGTTTGCTTCCAATAAAATGATGTGACAAAATATGAGAGATCATCTCAACGTTGAAGTAAGTATTTTCCTGAATGTTTTAAATAAACTCTTCAAATTCATTTTGAAGTTCATATGTTCTTAAAACCTTTCAAATTCAGTTTTGAAGTTCATATGTTCTTAAGCAGAATTGTATAAGAAGAATTGTACATATAAGTTTAAAACATACCAGTTTAAAATTAAATTCATATGTTCTTAAAACCTTTCACATTTAGTTTTGAAGTTTATGTGTTCTTAAGCAGAATTGCATATATGAGTTTAAAATAAAGTTTGTATGTTCTTAAAACCCTTCAAATTCAGTTTTGAAGTTCATATGTTCTTAAGCAGAATTGTACATATGAATTTAAAATGAAGTTCATATGTTCTTAAAACCCTTCAAATTCAGTTTTGAAGTTCGTATGTTCTTAAGCAGAATTGCACATATGAATTTTTAAAATGAAGTTCATATGTTCTTAAAACCCTTCAAATCCAGCTATGAAGTTCATATGTTCTTAAACAGAATTGCACATATGAATTTTAAAACTAATGGAATATAAATGCTTTATCATTAATTGGGATGATTTCAATAAAAAAAATTAAAATAAGATTATTATGGAAACAAATTCTTGAAAATGGTGTTAAATGTGAATATGTAATTACAGTGATAGGCATCCCCTATTGGAATCGATGGGTTAATTAAGCCGATAGGATCCCTATTGGAATCGATGGGTTATTTAAATGAAATTTAATTTCATAACTTCTTTGCATTTATGAATGTGTAAATTTTCCTTGTTTACTTTTTCACATTTACTTAATATGATTAACGTTTAATTGTTTAACAAAGATTAATGTATAAAATACATGATTGACACGTTTCATATATTTACCAGGGATTAATTTATTAATTTTAAGCATTGTATTGTAGTGGCCACGTTTTTATGAAGGTGAAGGGATTAACATTAGACCTTCTAAAGCTGCGTTAACAGTCAACGTTTCAAAGCTCCATGCTTGGTTGGCTTTTGGCGTTTTTCTATCGGGTACAATATTGCGGTATGAATTATAAAAACCTAACTCAACAGTCTGCGTTCCAAAGCTCCATGCTTGGATAGCTTTTGGCGTTTTGCTATCTGGCACTGACACAATATTGCGGTATGAATTTTAAAAACCTAAGTCTCAGCACTGCGGCTCCGGCCCATGCACAGAACATGAAATATCTCTACTTCTAGAAGAGTGGAAGATTTTCAATTGTAGTGGCTATACCTGAAAATCATTTGAACATATTCATTATAATACCGAGGAATATAGCTCCAAAATAAAGGGATTTGTTCTCCATATTTTTGTGATGCGTGTTTGTATGAAAATAAACCATCATGGGAACGGAATTTATCTGATTCGTTCTCCATATTTCTGTGATGCGTGTTTGTATGACTAGCACAGCCACAAACTCGTGGCTGGTGAACGCCGAAAGGTGTCCGCTGGTAATTGACACCGCAGAACCATAAAATGAAACGGACACTTCCATATGGTTCAGAAAATGAAACACTGTCATAAACAGTTCAAAATTCTTCTTCATGTGAATTTACTAATCTACACATGATTAAATCTCAAATCCACACATACACCCAATACTACTCCAGGAAAATTCAAGCAAACCTTAATCATGGCCAAAACAATAAAGGGATTCGAGGTGCACCATGAGCATCTTGGAGACATTGCTAGCTCCAAATATCTTATGAACAGAGGCGAACTTCTGAGGCTCGTGAGGGGAAAAGTATGGGGAAAATGGGCACTCCTTAGCACACCTCCGTCGGAGCATCTTGCATGCAGCATAGGGGGTTGATGTATTTGAAGGTTTATGACCACCCAACATCGCCTTCGTTGTATCACTTCCTCTCCCTTACAAAATCGAAATCTCTCCCTTTGAAAGTAAAATCTGTTGGCCATGTCAATGGAATTACAAACAGTCAGGCCTACCCTTTGAAAGTAAAATCATAATATGTCACTTGAATTACAAAGCCAATGTGCCTATAAATGTGAAAGGTTTCTATAGATCATTAAAACATACTTATCAATCTATGCTTGAACCATGAATGCAAGAAGCTTTATATCTCATAGGGATTGACCATCAGATCATTATGAATTAGGGTTAGAAGAAACATACCTTCGTTCGGACACTTAAGCATCACTATATTGATGGAAGCGTTCAAAACGAATTATTTGCATGTCTCTTAACAATTTGAAATCAAAATTTATTCCTTAGTAAATTTAACAGTGAGACCAGATCTCGAATCTATATAGTTGATAAAAGAATTTTACAAATTTCTACTCTACTTTTGTGTCCAATATGGAAGAGATTATTCAATAGAAATTTTAAAAATACAAAATATGATACCTAAATCCATATTTTTTTCAATGAACAACATGGACTGCTTATTGATTCCGTCTGCTAGGCCTCAGAGAAAAATCAAAGGGGAGATAATTAATCTATATAATCATAACGAATACAACAACCCTAATAGACCGATAACACTTAGAAAACAATTGCTTCACAGAAACCCTAATCGGCCATTAATGTGGTTTTCTTTTTTCAGACCGAAGTCTTTATTTCTACACGACTGTATCGCCCCAGTTGCATCTCATCTTCTTTCTATCGATTTGCAATGACTGTCCAACAGATCGCGATCTTCTTCTTCTATCGATTTGAAAAATGTGGACTGTCTCAACAAGATATCTCATCTTCTTCTATCGATTTGTAAAAGCATCATGTAAGACAGATTTACAAAAGGTTTCGCTGGTAATTGAAACGCACGAAAACTTGCTCTACCTATGTTCTTCCCAATAGATCGCAGCTACCACCATGTCCTTGTTATTTCTTAGCCAAATATTTCATCATTGTTCTCGACTCTGCGAACACAATCACAATTATTATCATAACACAGTCCTATCACAGGCAATCGATTAGGCAATCGATTGGGTTGCAGGTTCCTATTATTCCAACTGCCATTGCGTCTTAGGACGCCTGGCATCATAGATTACCACGCACTTGTAGAAACAACGATCCAATATGAAACGCTCATCCAATATGATCCGCGCACAATTAAATGAAAATGAAACACTCATCCAAGTGTGTCTGGCAATCCAATATTTCCTAATAATTTAAACGTGGTCATCCCAAGGTTAATTATTTAATCGTATAATCAATTAGTTATCAAAGTAATTTTTAGCGACAAAACATATTCCTTTATAATAGCTAGAAAGTTAATGATTGAAATCACGTCCATTTTATTTTTGTGTGATCACTAAGAATATTCCACCATATTTAATCCTCGGCCCATACAAAACTTATTTAGCACTAAACCCCTATTAAATTGCCCATTGTCAATAGGTGTACTTTCAACGTAAATATAAAACCGCTTATGGGAACGAATTTATCTCCCATGGGAATATTGATATATCGTGATCAGGAATAGAGCTCCAAACAAAGGGATTCATTCTCCATATTTCATATGGATGCATGTTTGTATGAAAAATAAACTGTCATGGCAACTGAATTTATCTGATGGAAAATCAATATTGGATATAGATACAACAACGCTTACCCAGACCGCATGCTAAAAAAGAAGTCTAATAAGATCACAAGTTGTATTATCCCACCAAAATTAAACCATGTATATGATCATTCCAACCAATGTTCTTGAATTGGTTTGTTCTTGTTCGGCAGGATTGTGCATTGGACATCAGCACCAGATAAATATGGACTCTCACTGTAGGACTGCTTCATTTCTATTTTTCCACATCATCTGCTCAGTTATAACTTCATACTAATTACATCTATTGATTTGCTTCATATTAATTACATCTATTGATTTGCAGATGTTGTGTTGGAGTTTTTACTACCCGCACTGTCTTGTTCGTTAAGAGATTACATACTATGTTATTAATTCCATTTATTTTTAATTTAAATAAATAAATTATTTGATAAAGATACATACCCTTTTCACTTTTACACGGGCACAAAAGAGAGCGGTGAGATCCGTTCTATCAAACACTGGTTGTATGTTGCATCATATATCACAACAAATTGATTTAGATTTTTACTTTTAATGTTTAAAAACCAACAGGTTAGTGTTTCTGTCCAAGTGAAGGGAATAACATTGGCATTGGCAATTATATTTATTATATTAAAAAATACAATATTAATATTAGTTATTTGATTACATTATTTAATATTTTAAATTAAATGTTTAATAACAATATATCATTTAGTAAAAAAACAACATCTATATTAATAAACATTTATTTATATTGTATAATAATAATAATATACTAAGAACATATATACTAAAAATAACCACATTTATGTAAAAAGTGGTTGATATTTATTTTCTACCTTTTTAAAATTAATGGTGCCAATTGGCGTATATCAACCACTTTTACAAATGTGATTGTTGTTAGTTATAGTTGTTTTGGGTGTTAAAGGTGAATATGTGATCATAGTTGTGTTGGTTTATATTGTATGTGTTTTCTTTATAATAATGAAATATGTAATATTTTAAAAAATATATTTAATAACATAGTTTTTAAGGTAAATGACAAACCTAAAATTGCTTTATAGAAAAATAATTGAAATTAATTTTATTCATACAAATTAGATTAATTAATCAAATAACTTATGTTCATCAAGATAAGTTTAGTTATCACAATTTTTTGTTTACAACAAGAATAACATCAAATATAAATTGGTGTAATTCTCTTTTTAATAAAAAATGTTTGGAGAATGATTAGGTTCTTAGATGAGAGTTGACTTCAATGATGTCTATTCAGCTAAAAGAAACCAATCTCTTGAAATTTTTGTTAAAGTGGATGTGTTTACCCTCTTTGTTTAGGGATTCATATGAGGTTAAAGTGGATGTGTTTACCCTCTTTGATTAGGGATTCATATAAGGTCTATTTAACAAAAAGATGCCAATCTCTTGAATATTTTGTTAAAGTGGATGTTTTTATGGTCTTTACTTAGGATTTTAAGAATAATATATTTTGAGAATGATTAGGTTTTTAGATCCACAATTTACTTTGCCCAAGAGTCTAACGCAAGAAAAAATTAATATTTTGAAATTTGTATCAAAATATATTGTTCTTTGTGATGTTACATGATTAAACTATATGTATGGATGGATGGATGTATTTAATTTAAAATTACACTTAGTTATGTATGAAATACAAATTAGTGTAAATCCATTTAAATTTCAATATATATTTTTTCAAATAAATAAATTCTTATTTTATTCAAAATTTGAATGGAAATTACACAATTCAAATACATAGTGCACTTATAAATAAAAATCACATAAACAATGTATATTTTATTTGGGTCATAAAATCACATAAGTAATTTATAGTTTATTTGTGTCCCTCAAAAAATCCTCACTTCAACCTTTTTTTTCTTTTGGTTAGTTTTTGTTTTAAATTTCATAACACCCCACCAAAAAGGACCTCAATCATGATTATGTTAATTAAAAAGACAGGAGATAGAGATTCATAGCTAGAACCAATTTGTTATAGATATTAATTTCATGAAATATATATTAATTTCATGAAGTTTCTTCGTTCCCATTCATGGGCGTCATATACAACTACCATCTCCTAGGAGGAAAAATTTGGAACACACACTCACACTGAGAGGAGGGGTGAATCGCTGTCTAGAACTTCTTTGACTACTTTTCACACTTTCATAGATTAACTAAATTAACTGAATAAGATATAAGAAATTCAATTAATTATTCAATATGTATAACATAAATTGTATGAAGTAGATAAATATCATTCTTTATTTATTTAACTTGAATAAATACAAATAAACAATCATTTAATATCATCAACTTCAACTGAATATGAAATATCCAACTCTCTAATACAAGACCCAAATTGTAGTTCTCACCAACTAAGAAAGTAAGGAATTCAACCCTCATAACAAGACTCAAATCATTGATCTCAGATCCAACTCGTATGCAAGTAATCCAATCCTCATGACAAGACTCACCATGTAAACAGGCACTAACATGATATAATGAACTTCAACTAATTCATTATATATATATCCACCAAGACACCCTTCTTCCCTTCATATTTATTTACTTATACAGTCCTCCAAAGGCTTCCACTTTGAAACAATGTGTCATTTTGGAATGAAAAATTGCACCTCATTTAATTAATACAAATGATAACTTTTATTAATTGATTTTCATACACCAATTTAGACATCTATTTTCGTATGAAAATTCTGGAGCGATGCAAACGAAATTTAAAATTATATGACATGGGTTTTTTGCAGAACGTGCCCAATTAGTTGACACATAAAAATTCCCCGAGAAAATGTGTGAGGTGGTTGTTACAAGTGGTTCTTTGCAGGAAACTTTCTTATATTTTCCTTTCATCGCCGGATGCCAGATCGAATTTAGTACATATTACCTTTTCATCAATGTCTAAATCAACCTCCACATATCTCTTTGTTGGTGACTAGTTAAACCTAACTTGTAAACATTTTACTTGATGGTTATATTAAAATAAGTTCCCTCTCAACTGCTAGTCATTAAATATTTGACTTGGTCTCACCTTTTTTGTATTTGCTTCCTCATTCAATCGAAAAACATATTTTTGGTCGACTCAACTAGGATAAATTTTGACTTTAGTATTTCAATTCTAGTCGACCCATATTTATTCATCCTTGACCCTATTTGTATTTAAGTTTGCTTCGACTTTTACCTTTGGGTTACTTCTTTCTTAGACTACATCAACTTAGAAGAAAACCAACTTGAGAAATTCCACTTTGGTCGTCTAGGACTTGCTTTCTATTAACTTGTATTTCTCGACTCAATTTTCTTTCAACTTCAACCTTCGGGCTATAGACTTATTCACTGCCTTTGAAATCAATACCTGTCTTCTCTCCAACTGGGCCAATCTACATCTTGTACTTCTGGCTCTAATTGTCTTCGGCTCATCTTGAAGTCGATCAACTTCTAGATACTCGACCTTATTTTTGTTTGAATCGACTCGACTTATGACTCGATGGTATCAATTCTTCCTCACCAAACATCCACCATTGACATTTTGTCTCATCTCTAAACTCTTATTCAATTGATATTTTAAGTCGGGCTTTTAATGAACCATGTGTTATTAACTTATTTATTTGTGATTTGTATGGATCCATATTATTATCCATTTACCCTTTTTATCTGGACAATTTCTTCAAATTTTCTTTTTATGCATGGATGTTAATGACACAATATCAACCTTATAGAATATAGGATGAGTGTATCACGCTCATACAATATATTAGTCAATATTATCTTTCATCATATTTAAGCTACTATAATATTATGTCCAATATTGACAAGGCTTGACATTCAAGTCACTCCTTTATAACATTATGTCCAACCTTCGATAACATTATGTCCAATATTGACAAATGCTTGACATTCTAGTCATCTTCACAACAATATGTCCAATATTGACAATGATTCTCAAACCAATCAATCAATGATATTTCACTCCATTTATCAAGTTGAAATCAATGAAAACCAAATTTCCCAAATAATCTCCCTCTTTGTTATTGATGGCAACCTTAGTAAAACAATCTTACTTCCCTTGTGAAATTTATTTTATATTTTGAGTCCTTTGAGATTGTTCTTTTTCTTTTCTTTTATCTCTCCCCCTTTGACAATAATGACAAAGGGAATATTTATATTCTCCCCCCTGAGATGATGCTCCCCCTAAAGTGATTCTCCCCGTGAGGTGATGCTTCCTCTATCTTTGTCCCATTTATTTGACTTTGTTTTTATTGCTTATCTCTCCTCTTTTTACATCAATGACAAAGGAAAGAAAACTTTTATTGTTTTTCTCCCCATGTGAATGTGCCACTTGTTATCTCAATCTCTTGGGATTTTGTGTTCAAATAGGGCTTTATTGTCTTCTCCTTTGTCATAAAGGACAAGGGTGTGAATCTGACTAATCTTCCTTTGATCTATTTCTTCTTGATATTCTTAGTTCTTTGATTCCAAGACTTTATTTTCTTTCATATCATTAATAACTTTGTTCTCTTCATACTCTATCTTTATATATTTTGAACTCCTTTTGTTGCTTTCTTCTTTATATTATTTTTCTTTATTCATCACACTATTCTAGAGACTGCTTTGTTTTTTGGAGTTCATCATCATCACCATTGTTTTGTGTGCCATAATTTTCTTCATCTTATTCTTTAGAAAGAGTTCTCCTCTGTTCCTTGTTCATCTCATACAGTGCTCTAAATTTCACATTCCTTATTAATAGTTTCATCCATGAGCCACAGCACAATTTCTTTATTTTTAGGCAAGGTTCATCATATTTTTCTTCAGCTTCAATTTTTCTTCCTCCATATGCAATCAGGTTTGATAAAAAATTATTTTCTACATTTGTCCTTTAAGATTTATCCTCTATTTCTTCCAAAGTTCATGATTTCCTTCCCCACTTGTATGGATTATTTTTCATAGGTTGTGTTAGCACCGTAGAGTCACCCCCACTGTTAGGAAGATGCTTCTCCACCCATTTGTTTTAAATGATTAAAACAAGTAATACTTGTTGGATCAACATGAAATAGAAGAGTAAAAGGGAGGGCATCGAACTGATTCAAATACATTCCATTGGACATGGAGTCATAACATTTTGTAGATCATAGGCAATCAGGCTGCCTACCAGACAAAAGCCTTATGCAAAGATGGATAGAAGAATAGAAGGTAAACAAAGAGAAGAATATCCACATAACATTGATCCTTTTTGTAATATAGATTAAAGAGTTCTTGAACAACAATCTATGATTAACAAGAAATTACCACAAATCCTTTGCAACTCATGAATTATTAACCAAAATGCATATTTTGATATTCAAAATATGTAAATATTTACCCATAAAAATCATGAAGATGGGTAACACTTTTGTGAGAATCGAATCTCCAAAATTTAGTGCCATTTATTTGGCCTCTAAAGAGATTTTTAGCCAAAACATTTCTACCTAAAGTTCAACAACTAACTGGCCACTGACGTGCCCTCGACAATCGTGGTAACAATATTTTTCTAATGAATAATTTTTCCCTAGTATATATTTTATTGCCACGCTTATTTTTAACGATTTCAAGTTAAAAGTACTTTTCGAAGAAGAACCATTTCATCCTAAAAACCCATAAATGGACTGCTTGCAGAAAAAACTATGAATTCTCTAGCTTACTAACTTCGGCGGGTAGCAGACTCCATGCAAATACTGTAATTTAGTTTTGAAATTGATAATTGCCATTTTAAAATTGAATATATTTTCATTGATTATAATTTAAGTAAAAACTGACTACATAATATTTTCACGCAGGACATTATGATTCAATGAAATGAAATATCAATATCTCTAAAATAATCAGGGAAAATTATGGAAAATTTATATTCAAAATCCTTAAACTTTTCTCTTTAAAAGGGTATTTTTAGATTTTATTTTTGGAAGTAAAAATTAAGATAGATATTATTGGGTGGGAAAACATGTGTTTAAAATATGCAATGTTTCATCTTGGTCAACTTAAAAAGAATTCTAGAAATTATAATATTCATCCTTAGATTCAAAACTATAGTCATCATAAAAAAGAGTCTATGAAATTGTTGCATTATATTTTGTTTGTCAAAACAAAATTTTAATAATAGATTCATCAGGGAAGTAAACATAACTCCATCTTCCTTAATTTTTAAGGAACATATTGTCAAACAATTTCCAAATTGGCATATCAAATCTCACAATAAAAAATATTGGAAAATAGGAGTAGAAAGTTAACAAAATTTCTAGGAAGTTTTGTTTCATCAGAAGTGAAATTCTAAATAAATAAAAAACACCCTTTTACCGAAAAAGTTGAAGAACTTGTTTAACATATCTTTTTTCTCATAAAACAAGCAAAAGCATTACCCAACTTCATGATTTTACCCTCAAGCAAGATGATAAGAAACAAAACAAGAGAAAAACAATTGTTCATAGCTTTCATGAATCTCTAATGGTAGAAATTCCTACAACACATGCCCCCAGGCTTACAAAATACACAACCTAATGCCCCCAGATCTTCCTCCTATCATGAATCCAACCTTCCAAGAGATCCCTCCCTCTTTAAATAGAAATAACATCCAAATATACTTAGGATTTCGAATCCCATCTCTTTCATTGATTTCTAGGCCTTGGAGATAGGTGGAAATAGTCAAAGAGACAAAAATCCAACAAACTACTAATTTTCGTGAAATTGTTGAGTCATAACAATTGTTTCCAACTCACTGCATGAGATATTTAATGGAGATCAAACTTAGGTGAAAGTGTCCCTTGACATCTAACTTATCCATAAGAAGTCATTTGAACCCTCCTCGACAGTGACAACCCTCCCAACAAGGAGAATATCCAATCAACTATGCAAAGCAGAGAATTTGCAGCACTGTAGAGTGCACTGGTGTTTTAATTGTTTCCACCTAAAATGCTAACCTGTGATATTGAAATTTGGTCAACAAGTCATCAAGGATATCATCTTCCTCAAAACAAATTCTATGACCATTTTAATTAGTATAGTCGATAAAGACTATACTAATTAAAATGGTTGATGGTCGAGCTATGTAAATTGTACATTGAAGTCATTAATAAAATTATAACATTGGATGTGATACTAGAGGGATGAAGAACGATGGGGGATATGATTTCACAAGAGAGGGGGATAAAGGGTGTCCAAGGGGTTTCATATGCCTAATAATTTAAGCCATTGTATTATTAAAGTTTACCTCCTTTGAATGATAAAAATAGATATTGAATACATGTAAGGGTAGTTCGTGAGAAATGACATCTCACTAATTTATGACAACATGGGTTGAGTACAACCACTTGGGAAATGTGAGAGCCAAGCTTGCATAAGAAGAAAAAATGGCTGGGTTTTTGGCACAATTTTTTTGGAAGAGGTGTTTGGGAAGCAAGAGGAAAGCTAGGTGTTGAGAAAGAGAACCATCCATACTATCCATGGAAAGAAATCTCTTTTGGGATGAGTTTGATGTTAAAAATGAAGGTTTCATTCCTGTAACATGGGTTGTGCACCTATAATGTGGCTTGTGCACTTGTAAGTGCATTTCGTGTTGGGGAAATTTCCCAAAGAGACTTGAGAAGGCTATTGTAAGCACTCTTGGAACAACTGATAATTCCTAGAGTCCCTAGCTATGATATTTCATGCCAACCTTGTGATGGATCCCTACAGTGAAGTGGGATATCATGAGAAACTATGTGGAAGAGAAGGGGATCCACCTTGGGTTGTGTAGGTTGAGAGGAGAGTCGTTGGATTGAAATTGGTGTTCGAGTTGGAAACCTAGGTTTTGGGCTACTATGTGTGGAAAATGGATAGCCAAGACGAGAATACCTCCTTGTAGAATCATATCCCTAGCTTCAGGATGGATTACTATTGAAAGTAGTGGAACAAAAAGCCTATGATTGGGAGGAACGTCGCTCATACACATACATTTGGATATTTTATAAACATATAAGTGTTATATTCTATTTTGATGGTTAATTCCACTGTGCAAATGTTTTTTTTGAATGTTGTTGAGTATGTGTGGATATCTTGCATTCATGGCTTTAAGATGTTGATAACTACATGACTATTTTAGAACGGTGCCTCCTATTAATTTTAATTGTGTCAAATCATTTTATTATTTTCTATTAGTAGGATGGGTACATTACAACACAAATGCATCAAACCATTGGTTTGGAGTGTGTCGCTAAATGTAACACCTGTGGAATCTAATAATGACTTAATATTATTTTCTATTAGTAGGATGGGTACATTACAACAAAAATGCATCAAACCATTGGTTTGGAGTGTGTCGCTAAATGTAACACATGTGGAATCTAAGGGTGACTTAATAATCTCAATGAGACTTTGGTGTTGAAATTACGCATGGAATGTAACATCTCCATCAAGCACTTCTGACAAAACTTATTCTTTTGAGGACACTTGCTCGAAACTGATCCGACTTTTCCGGACATTAATACATTTATGTTTTGATTATGATGCGCTCGGATAGATCTACATGATGTTTTACTACTTGATGTAAAATGTGTTCTATTGACTTAGTTTTGTTGAGTGTACAAGGTTTTGGAACTTGAGGATGCAGAGGTATCGAGGGAACCCCTTAGACTCGGATTGAGTCATGGAGTGTGATATTGAGTTGATTCATTTTACCATGATATTTATTGATTTACTTATATACGTTTAATGTACTGTTCTCGACATGATGGTTGATGATACAGTCTGACGGCGATTGTCAATTATTAGACTCTCACATATGGAGTAAAGGGGCCATTGACATGAGTTCCAGAGGTTGAGGGAGAGGTGTGGACAAACACCCTGCCACAACCTACTAGGGGCACTCTGATCATGGGTCTTCTCTAACTAGGTTAATGATTACCTAGTTCGAGGATCCACGATGCCATGAGGGAAGACTATGACACTCTCTCATGATGATTCTAAGGGCCAAGAATAAGGCGGGGGCCTATTCCTTAGATCCCTTTTAGTCTCCCACAAGTTCACCTTGAAGAGTGTTGACCTGTGGGTTATAGATGTCTACCAATCAGTCAAGTCGGCGAGGGACACCCTTGGAGCACGTGGTATCCTGAAGGCACGCTATGCAAAAGAAACACAAGTTGGTTAGTGACACCCTTGGAGCACGTGGTCAATCCTGAAGGGCACGTCGCACAAAAAAAAAAAGGCGTAGTGGCACTCCTACAGAGCGCTTTGGAACTGCATTGATGATTATGATGAGACAACTTAGATGACATTAAGACCTTAACGCCTCAAGAAATTCTCAAAATGACTCCCCCAATTAATTGTCACTTCAAGTCAAAACCTAAATTAAAAACATCACTAAGATAAAATTTTGATAAGGCCTAAGAAAAGATCCTACAAAAAAAACATAAGGTGTAAACCAAACCCTCCCTAAGTGTTAGCAAAGTCTCTAATTTATAAAAGTAACGGTGAAGATAAATTAATTGAAATCCAAGGTTTTTATATTTTAAAGAAGAAATAAAAATTATTAAATGGGAGTATAAAAGTTAGGGATTTTAGGAAATATAATGAAAAGATTATTGTTTACTTATCTTTTGGGGTTTAAAAAAAGGGGAAAGGAACAATGAATAGAAATAAGGAAACTTGTAATAAAAAAAAACTTAATAATGGTTAGGGGACATAGGGTAAAAAAGAAAAAGGGAATCAACAATTAAGGTTCACTAAAATGAACTAAATTTAGCAACTTCATTCTAGGGAAAGTTATTAAAAAGCATGTATGATTCCAGGAACTCTAGCAAGAATTTTAGGAGCGCATTCTAGGCGGGTGGAGGGAATCTGAGTCTTTAATATTTTGAAGAAAAATAATTTTGAGAAAACTTGGGGATGAGTGACACTCTGGATCTACGTGAGAATTTTTGAGGGTTTTTCATTTAAACTTAAATTAATAACTATTTAGGGAAATTAGGTGGGTCTCAAATTCCTATAAAAGAAGGGGAAAAGAAGGAAGAAAGGGGAAAATGGTTAGCGTAACGTTAAGCTGCCGGATTGTATGCTTCGATTGATTTCTTGTTAGGAGTTGGGAATTTCTCAGCCGTATTGGAGTGGTAGCTCAACCTTGGCGGCGAGCTGAGAAGCTAGCCTTATCTTCTAGGTCTTGCGTGGCCCCTCATGCCTGTGGGCTAAGAGGGAAGGAGAGTACCACTAGCGACATTGGAGGTACCGGTGAGGTCTCTACGATCGGCGAGTGGGAGCGGCAAGGAGAGTGGATGTGGCACGGAGCGTGGGATGTCTTCCAACATGGCGTAAGGCAACGGTATGATCATTAATTGGTGGAGTAGAATGCATATTTTTATATTCGGCAATTTAAATGCTATTGTTGTAAAGCTCTAATTTAGTTGTTGGAACCGTAATTCATTGGAATAATCAATACTCAGACTTTTGTATCCAAATCTTAAAAACATTGGGACTGTGTTGGAATGCAATTGATGTGTGGAATGCTTTTGGGTGCGTTACTGTTGACCGCAGAATAAGCTTATTTTTCACTAGGATCGTAATTAAACCGTCCGCATAATTTTTACTTCCATCCTTTAGCGTAGGGTTAGCCATTTACCGTCGGCAAAATTCACTCTTTGTCTCGCGCCAATTTGCTCATGCTAACACTTTGGTTTTAAAACGAAAAACTCACCGGCTTTAACGTAATTGTTTTTATTTCCTCCTTCGGTTGTCGAATTCCTTCAGTCGGGCGCTTTTTATTTCTTTCCTCGCTGTCGTAATCTTCCTCCGCCGGGCGCTTTTATTTCCCTTGGTGGTCAATTCCCTTGTTGGACGCTTTTATTTCCCTCCTCGCTTCCTAATTCCTCTTGTCACGCTTATTTCCCTCCGCTTACAAATTCCTTCGTCGATTGACATTCGATTGCATTCCTTCTGTCGCTACGCTTTTATTTCCCTGCGGTCGTAATTCCTTCTTGTCATGCTTTTATTTCCTCGCGGGTCGAATTCTATCCTCCGTGGAGGTTTTCGGCTTTTCCGCGGGTGTTTTACATTTTATTGTGGGTGTTATAACTTCAGGCTTATAAATGAATGGGAAGCTCGCTTGTATGGGCATTTTTTATATGGATGTCTGGGCATCCGCTTGGGTAAAATCGTACTGGAAAATCATGTTGTGAAATCGATTGTAAAATCATTCTGGGAGATGAAGTTGCATACCAAGCAATTGCACGGATGGTGATAGCTATGGGAATGAATATTTACTGTCATTTCCTTTAGTTTATGTCTGCAGAGTGACCGTACGCTTGGTATTGAGAAATCAAGAATGATAATTTCTGTGGCAATTCATTTTTATGTGTTCTGCATTTCGTTTTATGTGTTCTGACTCGGGGGGGCGTTTGAATTGTTTATCAATGAAATGTTAGGTTAATATGGTTATCAATGAGTTTTTTATAATCCACCCAATTTCTTCACATTAGAATTCTCGAAATCTTAGTCATCAAGATCGTCGTGTGGTTTGGTTGAAGTTTTGGTAAATTAGTTTGTTGGGTTCGCTGAAAACATTAAATGTAAATCTTGAATTGACCTCGTGTTGGTCGCAATATAATCAATTACAGTTCTGGAACCCCAAGCTTGAACCGTCAATATCAACTTAAATGGTCATTATCATTATTAATATGGTTACATTTAATGTGGTTGTAAATGAAATGTTAACTCGGTTTTAAGTTAATATGGTTAATACAGTTTTAGGTTAATGTGGGAGTATTGAGTTAATGCCGTGATTCTAATATCAATTTGATGGTTTAATAATCAATTTTTGTTCGCTTAAAAAGAATTACCATAATCATTACTTTCCAGATTTGTTATTATCATTGTTATTGTTAAATTGTTATTTCATTATCATTTCGTCATTTGATGGTTTAATAATCGAATTTGTCAACTTAAAAAGAATTATCATAATCATTACTTTTCAGATTGTTATTTTCCTTATTCTTGTTAAATTGTTATTTTATTATCATTTCATCATTTGTTATTTAAATTTCACTACCAAAATTTAGTTCTAATAAAAAGAAGAAGAAAAAATATATATTTTGCTATAGCATGAATGACTATTAATCGTAACACCTTATAATTTTCAATATAACAAGTTACTATAGTTAGCATTGATTCAATGAAGGTAAATGGCCTACAAACTGAGATTGGGTTAATATTTAATCCCCAACTAGAATTTGGGTAACTATTAAAGTGGGAGTGGAAAATTGTCGAAGGCATGGTTAAGTCACCTTGATAGAATTGTTGCATTTAGTTCCGAGTGCTAAATGACTTAGTTATAATGTTAATTATTCTAGTTAGCCTACAAATGATGTTATTTGTTCAAACCTTGGAGAAGTGTTGTTTACGAATTGATTTCAAGAAATGATGATTTGAATACTTTGAAGAAGAGAAAAGGGGATCACCATTGCATCTTGAATTAAATTAAGGTTAATTTCTTTGTGCTCGCACTTATGTCATTTCATGATGGAATTAGTAATCAATCTCTTGCACCGTGGAATTCATGGTTGCGCGTTGATTCATAGACCGGACGCTAATTCCATCGCCATTGGATGTTCGTTGATTTACCTTTATTTGTTTGGTCTGCTGTAAGGAGGGATGTAGACACGCCCACGCGCAATCTTTAGTAATATGTCCGTGCGGTGGGTGATTTTTCATGTAAAGAATCTAGTGCCGCATCAAGAGTCTCGTCCCTTTAAAGGCGTGGTTTCCACTCTTGCGACACAACTCCTCGGTACGTGACGTTAGGTCTCGGGTTGTTTAAAGGCACAGCTTCCACTAACGCTACCCTAAAAGATTTATTAGTTTCAACCTGAGCAAAGCCGCCAAGAGCGCGGCTCCAATCTTCTTCAAGAAGACATAAGACTAAAATCCCCTCGCCGCAAGAAATAGTAAACTCTACTATCGGATTCTTCCATCCGGCGGATCGCATCAGCATCTTAACACTGGTGTCGCTTCGCCATACCGCTAGTTGTACTTCAGGGTCTAGGGGCTGCATTTTGCTTGTTGTCACCGTGGATAGCGTCCTGGGTCGCTCATAGTTCGTCTTCCTGGTTTGCACCTGTTCAGATTAGGTTACTAGTCAGTCACAATGGCCGTGATTCTGCCTAATCTTCTTTCGAAGACATAAGACTAAACGCCATGCTTCCTGGTTAAAATAGTAACCCTAACACCATGGATTCTTCCCTCCTCGTTCTCAACACCATGCACCCCCAGTATGTATTAATGTTTGTATTGTGTGCCTTAAGTGGCTATGGTCGAGTATTGCTGCGCCACTCGCTGTGCGCCTTCGTGGTCAAATATTCGTGGTTGTGTATTGTTAGTCCTCGGGTGGCGACGAGGAGTCAAGTGTGTTGTTACTTCTACACATGTGCAAACACCTTAAACAAAAAAAAAAAATTGCACCTATTTTCAGAGTTGTTGTCGTAACGAGGGAGGTCGTTACATACGGTATCAAAGTGGCTCTAATTCACACTTGGGATCGCCACGACTTTCATTGACTTGATTAGATTTGATTATACCGCCGCTGATCGAGTTGATTGTGTGCTGCAGGTAATCATGGTTAGAGGATGTCACCGAGGCGCACGACGGGTGCTAGAGGAGGCGCGGACGCCCAACAACATCCACACCGTGGGCTCCAACCCCAGGGAGGCAGCAAGAAGGTTCTCGATGAGCAGATCGCAGTTGGAGATGTTGATGGGATGATGAGATCCTTTCGGCACATGTCTGAGTCTCTGATCAACCGATTGTACAGAGATACCCAGGCCAGCGCCGACACCGGCCGAGGTTCCGCCGTGCACCGCCGCTATAGGTGGGTAGCATTCACCGTGAACCCGGGTTAAATTCTCCGGTTCTTTGGTGCCCGGACGACGCAGCTCATCGAGGCATGGTTGGAGAATGGTGATGTAAGCCACACTTCGCGATTATACCTCCAACATGAAGGTCCGTGATGGCGGCCTTTCATCAAAGGGGAGCCGCCTCTATGGTGGAAGCACCCTCGCCAAGAATCAATCAACATGGCCGTTGAAGACGCCCTTCATGGGAACTATTCGAGGAACGGTTCAAAGAGATGTACCTTTCAGAGGAACTCATTAAGCATCATCTCAATGATTCAATGTAATACGATAAGGAGGTCATAATGGTGCCCCAGCACGACAAGTAACGCTTTATGGAGCTTCTCCGTATGTCTGCGACCTTAACACTTATAAAATTAAGGTCAACAGGTTTTTTGTTTGGCCTTAACGGCAGTCTCCATGCAAAGGTTAGGATCTTGATGCCTCAAACCTTGCACTCCGCTATCCAAAATGCCCTCATAACAGAGGAGGATCTCATCACAAGCTAGACGAAATTCCATTGAGACCTACGTATGTGGTTCATCTGATACACCGCAACATCGCATTGACCCGGTGACATATGTCAATATCGTAAGCCTGCGAGGGGATCCACTTCTTCACCACATCTCCCCATCGCATCACGCCTCAGCCAGCCGGGCACCTTACCGGGACCACCACATCATCAAGAGTATCACAAATGTTTAGGCCCTGCTCGCACAGGTACTGCACCGTGGTTCCGTACCGGGTGGGTCATTACTTAAGACGGCAACCGTGACTATCACCGGGTATAAGGTGTTGGACGGTGGGGAGCCACCAGCCATCGTCCTCCGCGGAGAGGACCAGGGCTGCCGATCGCTGGGACCTTAATACGCTGGGGAGATATGGCAAGGCCCATCGGATTCACGTAGTGGTGAATAACAACCAGGAAGATCACCAGTCGACAGTGCTAGAGACAACTAGTATTGTCGCTGACCAGACCCTAAATATTTTGATAGACCCAGGTGATACCAAGAGTTTCATTTATGGTACAACACTAAAAAGGATTAAATTAAAGGAAATCGATCATGATGATTTTGGATTTATAGATATGGCTTTGGGATCCAAACAAAATGTTGGAAGAAAAGTTACGGGATGTATCCTTAACCCGGGAGAGTTTGTCACGAAATTCAACTTGTACGTCACGATATTAGAATCTTATGGACGTCGCGTGATTGGTATGGATTGTTGGAATCACATGAGGTGATACTCGACCGTAAGATCTAAATGGTTGAGCTTGGTAGATGATGAAGGACAGACGCAGACAAGATGGAACCGTGGAGTATCCTCTGAGGTTTGTCTCTTCCTTAAATTTATGGAAGAGTATGTGCAAGGGTGCAAGCTTTATGCATCCTTTGTGCTCAAAAAAGGGAGTGGCGTAAGGTCTAGAACACCTTCCGCTGGTGAGGGAGTTTGCGGACGTAATTCCAGAGGAGTTGCTTGGGATGCCGCCGGAAAGAGAATTGAGTTTACTATAGACTGGAACCGACCGAACCGATAGCAAGAACACCTTATTGAATGTCGACCCCGAGTTGCAAGAGTTGAAAATGCAATCAAGGAGTTGCTAGACTGGACCGATATGCTCCTAGTGTCACCGGGTGCACCGGCTATTTCTATCTCGAAGAAGGATGGATCGTAGGTTATGCTGACTACCGCCAACTTAACAAGGCTACCATCAAGAATCGATATCCCTTACCAAGAATTGACGACCGCTCAATAAAATGAAGGGTGCGACGGTGTTTTCCAAGATCGACGTGCGAATAGGTATCACGAGCTATGGATCAAGGAGGATGACGCAGCCCCTAAGACCGCTTTTTAAGACGAAAGATTTGGACATTATGAGTTTACCTACCTTTGGACTGACAAATGCCCCTAAGGTATCTAAGGAGTTTGATGAACGGGTGTTCCACAAGGACTTGGACAAGTTCTTCCAAGTATTCATTGACGATATTCTGATCTAATCTCGAACGACGGAGGAGCATGAAGAACACTTTGCACTTGGTACTACAATGTTTACGAACACAAATTATAAGCGAGAAGTTGCCCAAATGCTCTTTTATCAATCGGTGATTCACTACTTAGGGTATGTCGTCTCCCATCTAAACTATCGCCATGGATCCACTCAGTTGAGGCTATTATGGAATGGCTCAAGGCCGAATTAATGTCACGTATGCATAGTTTTATGGGTTTAGAGGGATACTATCGACGGTTTATCGAGGGTTTTTCAAACATAGAAAATCCAATCACATAATTGCATAAGAAAAACAAGAAGTTTGTTTGACAGAGAAATGCGCAGCTGCCGAGTTTAAAGTATTGTTGACAACAACGCCGATACTAAAGGTCCCCCGACATGGACACGACTTATTGGCATGCACCGACGCATCCAAGGAAGGGTTAGCGGAGTTTTCATGCAAGATGGACTGCGATTGCTTACATTTTGATGAAACCGAGAAGGCATGAGGAGAATTACGACGCATCTATCGGAGTTATTAGCCATCGCTTATGCCTTGAAATTTTGGAGACTACCTTGTTGTATGAAAATTTGAATTAAAGACTCCATCGTGATTACAACATTTTTATTACACAAAATGACTAACGCTGCGGACAACGATGTTTGTCGGAATTGCTTAGCAAGTACCACTTCGAGATTACTTACATAAAGGGAATCGTTGAACCGAAAGTGGCGATGCCTTTGATCGAGGCCACGATCTTCGCTGTTACCGTTTAATAAATCTAATGCGGAGAAGATTCTTTACGCGAGATCGGCTGACCGGTACAAAGAAGTCGAGGATTTTATCTGACTAAACACAATGATGGTACCAAAAATTAAAGGATTTACTACAGACAACAACAGATTTTTGATATTTAAAAGTCAAATTTAAATACCTCCCAACGACGATTTGAGGATTTTGATCCCGAGAGAGGCTCATAGAGAAGTTTACATGGCTCACCCGTGGGTCACTTAAGATGAGGCAGACCTTAAACCCTTAATCTCCGGGTTGAATGAAGGCTCACATAGTCAACTTTGTGGCTAAATCTCTCGAGTGTCAGCAGGTAAAAACTGAACATAGACACCCAATGCAAGGATTACTCCAAACCACATTGCCATTTCGAATCGAAATGTAGTTATTTCGATGGATTTTATCATGACTGCCACCTCACCAAAGGAGACACGAATCGATTTTGTGGTAGACACCAATTTAAAAAGTGCTTACTTATTCCCATGCTGCATCGCATCGACGCAACTGACATAGCTGCAGAGCTCTTTCATCGTGAGATTGTGAGGTCGTGGTGATGGCGTATTCAAGAGGATTATATCCTACCGCGGATCTGTTTTATCGACGCATTTTTGATGAGTTTCCAAGAGGCCTTGGGAACTCAACTAATTTTAGTAATCGTGACACCCGCAGACTAATCTTGACGCATCGAACGTAATCCAACCAAACCTGAAGACATGTTACGCGATGTATGTGATGGACCAAAAAAGCTGCTAGAGGAATTCTGCGTCTCTAGTAGAGTTCGCTTACAACAACAGCTACCGCAGCCCCATTAAGATGTCACGCCTTTGATTTCTTTTTATGGGAGACCATGCTCCGACGAGTTGGGATCGAATTTGATAGACTCGTGGGACCGGCGAATCCAAGAAATGGAAGAGAAAATGAAAACCATAAGACAAAGGATAAAGTAGCGCAGGGATCTATTTAAGAGTTGTCGATCCGCACCATCGATCAGAGTTACAAGGTCGGCAATCGAAGTCTTCGCGCCGCGTTTCATAAGTGTTCGATGAAGTTTGGAAAGGGAGCTAAACTTCCTAGACTGGTGGGACCTTCGAGATTGTGGAGAGAGGCCCATACTCATCGACTAGCCTTTTTCTACCGATTCTTTGAGGGCGTATGCCCATGTTTTTCATGTATCCGCTGATGTATCTGTTTTGAGACATTATGTTAGTGATCCTACACACGTGATTGACATGAGTTTCTTGCAGGTATCGGACGAGGAAGCTCTCACGGCTGAGCCGGTCCGCATTTTAGATCATTGCGTTCGACAGTTATGACGTCGAACAGTAGATCAGGGCAAGGTCCAGTGGGGCAGTTATAGTCCGCACTCGGCGACTTGGGAGGACGTATATGACATGCGCCAACAGTTTCCATTTTTGTTTGATAGATAGACTTATGATACTGTGATACTTATGATAATGTGGTACGTTTATTTCGACATTATACTGAGAAACTTCGGGACGAAGTTTAGACCAAGAGGAGGTGTATGTAACATCCCGCTCTGGCGCACTTACAAAACTTATTCTTTGAGGACAATTGCTCGCAAGTGATCTGGACTTTTCTAATATTAATACATTTATGCTTGATTATGATGCGCTCTGATAGACGACATGATGTTTTACTACTTGATGTAGATAGGTTCTATTGACTCAGTTTTGTTGAGTGTGCAGGGTTTTGGACCTTGAGGATGCAGAGGCATCGGCGGAACCCTTGGACTCCGGATTGAGTCAGGGAGTGTGCTATTTGAGTTGATTTATTTACCATGATATTTATTGATTTGATGATATGTTGTTGACATGTTCTGACATGATGGCTGATGATGCAGGCTGACGATAGATTGCCGACCAGACTCACATATGGAGTAAAGGGGCCACACATGAGTTCCAGAGAGGTTGAGGGAGAGGTGTGGACATTAGCCCTGCCACAACCTACTAGCACTCCCGCCATGGCTCGAACTGTAGGTTAACGATTACCTAGTTCGAGAGGATCCATGATGCCGTGAGGGAAGACTACGACAGTCGCTCACGATGATTCTAAGGGGCCCGCAATAAGGCGAGGGCCTTATTCCTTAGATCCCTTAGTCTCCCACAAGTTCACCTGGCGGAGTGTTGACTCCAGGGGTTATAGATGTCTACCAATCAGTCAAGTCGGCGAGTGACACCCTTGTAGCACGTGGTGCATCCTGAAGGGCACGTCGCGCAAAAGAACTAAAAGTTGGTGAGTGGCACCCTTGGAGCACGTGGTGCATCCTGAAGGGCACGTCACGCAACAGAAGCAAACGAGGCGAGTGGCACCCTTGGAGAACGTAGTGCGTCCTGAAGGGCACGTCGCATTGATGATGATGATGAGACAACCTAGATGAACCTAAGACCCTAACGCCTAAAGAAATTCTCAAAATGACTCCCCTAATTAATTTTCGCCCGGTTCAAATCTAAACCTAAATTAAAAACATCGCTAAGATAAAATTTTGATAAGCGCTAAGAAAAGCTCCTACAAAAATAAACATAAGGGTGTAAACTAAAACCCTCCTAAGTGTTAGTTAAAGTCTTCTTAATTTAAGGGGGGGTAAAGTAACGAGGAAGATAAATTAATTGAAACCCATGGTTTTTATATTTTAAAGAAGAAATAAAATTATTAAAGTGTGGGAGTATAAAAGTTAGGATTTTAGAAATATAATGAAAAGATTATTAAGCGCATTTATCTTTTGGGTTTTAGAAAAAAAAGGGGCGAAAGGAACAATTAATAGAAATAAGGAAACTTGTAATAAATGAAACTTAATAATAGAAAGTAGGGGACATAGAGTAAAAAGCAAAAATGAATCAGCAATTAAGGACTTACTAAAATGAACTAAATTTAGCAACTTCATTCTAGGGAAAGTTATTAAAAGCATGTAAGGGGATCTAGGAACTCTAGGAGTAATTTTAGGAGCGATTCTAGGCGGGTGAGGGAATTGAGTCTTTTAATATTTTTAAAGAAAATAATTTTGGAGAAACTTGGGGGATGAGTGACACTTGGACGACAGAGAATTTTTAGGGGATTTTCATTTAAACTTAAATTAATAATGATTTAGGGAAATTAGGTGGGTCTCAAATTCCTATAAAAGAAGGGGAAAAGAAAGAAGAAAGGGGAAAATGGTTAGCGTAACGTTACGCTGTCGGATTGTGGTTTGACTGATTTCTTGTGAGGAGTTGAGATTTTCTCAGCTCAGATTGGAGTGGTAGCTCAGCCTTGCGAGGCGAGCTGAGAACCTAGGCTTATCTTCTAGATCTTGTGTGGCCCCTTTGCGGCTCGGGGGGCTAAGAGGGAAGGAGAGTACCCCTAGTGATTGGCTGGGAGGTACCGGTGAGGTCTCTACGGTCGGTGAGCGGGAGAGGCACAGAGCACGAGACGTCATCCGAAGCGGGCGTAAGGTAACAGTATGATCTTTAATTGGTGGAGTAGAATGCATATTTTTATATTCGGCAATTTAAATGTTATTGTTGTAAAAGTCGACTTAGTTGTTGAAATCCGGAAGTCATTAGAATAATCAATACTCAGCCTTTTGTATCTAAATCTTAAAAACCTTGGGACTATGTTGGAATGTAATTGATGTGTGGAATGCTTTTTGGGTGTGTTGCCCATTGTTGACTACAATGTTTATTTTTTTTTACTTGTGACTGTAATTAAACCGTCCGGCAGAATTTTTACCCATCCTTTGGCAGAGGGTTAGCCATTTACTTGCCGGCGAATTCACTCTTTTTACTTGCAGCGATTTGCTCATGTTAACACTCATCTTTTGGTTTTAAAAAGGAAAACTCAGCGGCTTTAACGAATTGTTTTTATTTCCTCTGTTGCTGAATTCCTTCTTGTTGGGCGGTTTTATTTCCTCTGTTGCCGAATTCTTTCTTGCTGGGCGTTTTTATTTCCTCTGTGGCCAAATTCCTTCTTGCTGGGCGTTTTTATTTTCTTTGTTGCCAAATTCCTTCTTGTTGGGCGTTTTTATTTCCTCTGTTGCCGAATTCCTTCTTGCTAGGCGTTTTTATTTCCTGGGTGGTCGAATTCCTTCTTGCTGGGCGTTTTTATTTCCTCTGTGGCCGAATTTATCCTCTGTGGGCATTTTTATTTTTTCTGTGGGTGTTTTACATTTTATTGTGAGCGTTATAACTTTTGTGGGCGTTATAAATGAATGGGAAGGTCGTTTTTGGTATGGGCATTTTTATATGGATGTCTGGGCACCCACTTGGGTAAAATCCTACTGGAAAATCATGTTGTGAAATCGATTGTAAAATCGTTCTGGGAGATGAAGCTGCATACCAAGCAATTGCACGGATGGTGATAGATCTGGGAATTAATATTTACTGTCATTTCCTTTAGTTTCTGTCTGCAGAGTGACCATACGCTTGGTATTGAGAAATCAAGAATGATAATTTCTGTGGCAATTCGTTTTTATGTGTTCTGGCATTTCGTTTTATGTGTTCTGACTGGGGGGGGCGTTTGACTTGTTTATCAATGAAATGTTAGGTTAATATGGTTATCAATGAGTTTTTATAATCCGCCCAATTTCTGCACATTAGAATTCTCGAAATCTTAGTCATCGAGATCGTCGTGTAGATTGGTTGAAGTTTTGGTAAATTAGTTTGTTGGGTTCGCTGCAAACATTAAATGTAAATCTTGAATTGACCTCATGTTGGTCGCAGTAAAATCAATTACTGTTCTGGAACCCGAAGCTTGAACCGTCAATATCAACTTAAATGGTCATTATCATTATTAATATGGTTACATTTAATGTGGTTGTAAATGAAATGTTAACTCGGTTTTAAGTTAATATGGTTAATACGGTTTTAGGTTAATGTGGGAGTATTGAGTTAATGATGTGATTCTAATATCAATTTGATGGTTTAATAATCAATTTCTGTTCGATTAAAAAGAACTACCATAATCATTACTTTCCAGATTTGTTATTATCCTTGTTATTGTTAAATTGTTATTTCATTATCATTTCGTCATTTGATGGTTTAATAATCGAATTGTCAACTTAAAAAGAATTATCATAATCATTACTTTTCAGATTGTTATTTTCCTTATTCTTGTTAAATTGTTATTTTATTATCAGTTCATCATTTGTTATTTAAATTTCACTGCCAAATTTAGTTCGACAAAAGAAGAAGAAAAATATATATTTTTCTATAGCATGAATGACTATTAATCGTAACACCTTATAATTTTCAATATAACAAGTTACTTTAGTTAGCATTGATTCAATGAAGGTAAATGGCCTACAAACTGAGATTGGGTTAAGATTTAATGCCCAACTAGAATTTGGGTAACTATTAAAGTGGGAGTGGAAAATTGTCGAAGGCATGGTTAAGTCACCTTGATAGAATTGTTGCATTTAGTTCCCAGTGCTAAATGACTTAGTTATAATGTTATTTATTCTAGTTAGCCTACAAATGATGTTATTTGTTCAAACCTTGGAGAAGTGTTGTCTCGCGTAATTGATTTCAAGGAATGATGATTTGAATGGCGCCTTGAAGAAGAAAAAAAAAGGGGGGGATCACCATTGCATCTTGAATTAAATTAAGGTTAATTTCTTTGTGCTCGCACTTATGTCATTTCATGATGGAATTAGTAATCAATCTCTTGCACTGTGCAATTCATGGGTGGTGTGTTGATTCATAGGACTTATCGCGCGACGATCGTCATTGATGTTCGTTGATTTATCTTTTTATTTGTTTGGTCTGTTGTGTAAGGAGGAATGTAGAGACCTCCACGTACCTTAGTAATATGTCTGTGTGGGTGATTTTTCTGTGTAAGGAATCCAGTACC